>JAEIGQ010000390.1:0-116236 GCA_018904275.1 Lordiphosa clarofinis | reverse complement strand
AATAAAGGTACGCACTGATATATGTCCGATTGAAGCGGACCCTCGGAATATGCAGCCTTCGCATTTATTTGTATTTAATTTCAGACGCCACTTAGCGAAGTATTCGCATAAGACGTCTAAATACTCATCTAGATCCGTTTCTGCACTTGCTATCCGTGCTTCGTAAGCCAGGGAGAAGGATATCATCTGCGTAAATCAACGGTTGGATTTTCGTAGTTGAGGAAGACCCTGGGATCTTGCGAAATCCGCAAGGTCGGCTAAGTATATGTTATAGAGATAGGGGTTAGCAGTGATCCCTGAGGCCCCCATCTGTGATTTGGGGAAACGTTCTGAGCCACGGGGCTGCAGACGTAAGGACCGCTGGAGACAGATAATTTTGAATGATACGTGTAGTATTGGGATTGTAACCTAAACTGATTACATTGTGCAACAATTTCAACTTTTTGGGAAAACTACCATGCAACACTATGCGGAATCGATACACCCAAAAAACAAAAACCAAACAAATAGATTATTATAAAACCAAAATAAATAAAATGCGCGTAGCAGGGAGAAGGAATCATTTCCGACTAACTTGATCAGCATCAACAGCCGAGTCGATATAGCCATGTCCGTCTGTCCGCTCCGTCCGTCCGTCCGTCCGTCCGGTATGAACAAACAGATCTCGGAGATGGTGTGTAGATAGAGGCTTGACATGTAAGGGACAAATGTTTCTTTATAGCTGCAGGCAGATCAAGTTTATTTTCACTTCTTGCCACGCCCTCCCGCCCCCCGCAATTCGGAAAAATTGTTATATCTCCTACAGTTTTAAAGATAGACGTTTCGTACCTTCGAGAGATAGTTAGTACTCGCACTATGTATCGATTTGCCGAAGGAATGATAAAGATCGATCAGGGTTCTAAAGTTATGAGCAAAAAGTACATCGCCCTCCCCACCCCCTCCCAAATTCCATTCACAACTAACACCACACAATCTTAGAAAGAGAGAGCGAGAGAGAGTGAGAAGAGAGAGACCCCTTTGAGATGAGCGCAGCACAGCATTGCATTCAGCTCTTCCCCAGGTATAGAGGATGTAAAATATATATAAAAAAAAAAAAAAAATTATAAGAAAATAAAAAAAAATGGTAAAAATAAAAAAATATACAAAATTTTGGGAATACAGCTCATTCACGTTTAATAAAAAATAAGAAAAATGTTTAGTAAATAAATTTTTTCTTAGAAAGATTTTCAAAAAAATTATATTTTCCGAAAAACTTGGTAAAAATCTATTTTAAAAATTTTTACTTTTTTCGAGTATAACTTTAAAAATCAAAATTTTTGGCAAACAATTTTGGGTAAATGAAGCTTTTGAGTAACAAATATCTGTTCTCAACAAATTTTACAAACTAAACTTCTTCCACATCAAAAAAAATATATCGGGCCAAAAAAGAAAAATCACTTCTTTATACATCTTTGAAAGTCCGGATGTTTGTAACGCATAGAAGGTAAAGCATCTCCGACCACATAAAGTATATATTCTTGATCAGCATGGTGGAATATAGCCATGTCCGTCTGTCTCTGTCCGTCTGTCTGTCCGTCTGTCCGTCCGTCTGTTTCGTTATCTCCTCCGTCAGTTTTAAAGCTATCGTAACCAAACTTTGCACGAAGTCTTTTGGTACAAAATACGCCGCACATTTGTCGGAACCGGCCGGATCGGATGACTATAGCATATAGCTGCCATAGGAACGATCGGTTGAAAAACTAGTTTTAGTGAGAAAAACTTTTTTGTTTTCAATGTTATCGCTCCCAACGCTCGTATTTATAAGTTTTTAGTGATTTCACATAATTTCACCAAGCCATTTTGAAATCGGACAACTATATAGTATAGCTGCCATACAAAAGTTAGGTCTGAAAAAAAGTCTTAGTGAGAAAAACTTTTTTGTTTTCAATGTAATCGCTCCCAACGCTCGTATTTATAAGTTTTTAGTGATTTCACATAATTTCACCAAGCCATTTTGAAATCGGACAACTATATAGTATAGCTGCCATACAAAAGTTAGGTCTGAAAAAAAGTCTTAGTGAGAAAAACTTTTTTGTTTTCAATGTTATCGCTCCCAACGCCCGTATTTATAAGTTTTTAATGATTTTACATCATTTCACCAAATTTTTCGAAATCGGACCACTATATAGTATAGCTGCCATACAAACTGTAGGGACATATCAAGCTCAAGGGTATATAAACTTCGGTCGAGCCGAAGTTAGCTTGCCTCTATTTTTTGTTATCATTCTTCATTATGTTCTCAAGTTTTTTTTACCAAAATAGCAGCTAATTAATTTTTTTAAGCTTTTATAGCAAAACACTACGTGTTTTACTTGTTGTAGTCCATGAATATAGAAAAAAATAATTTTGGACTAATCGACATGTTGTCATTTTGCTTGTGCACCCTCTCAAAAGACCAGGCAAGTGCATTGACTTTTTCCACCTGAGTCGTTATGAGAGGGGCCACTTCTAAATCTATATCACTATGTTCTACAGGAGAGAGTAAGATATCGGACTTGAGCTGAGAATCACTTGAGACTGTTTGACGGAGAGTCTTCAAGCTGATTTTGCTTGGATTCAGATGTTTGATCTGATTCTCAATGTGTTTGAGGTGGCTAATCTCAATTTGTACATTAATTTGGACGGATAATTCTTTTATAAGGGACTTATAATATGCCTTTTCACTGTCGGAAAGTGTGGGTTGGCGCCTATATAGCAACCGTCTGAGGTTGCGCCTGTGCTTAATTTGCGCGAGGCAAGAAGGGCTCAGACGGACTGTTCTGTTAGGTTTGGACGGATCTACTTCTATTTTGGGAATGGCTTCTGGTGTTTCCAGCGCTATTCCAAGAGCTAAATTAAGGTTATCTACATGGACATCCATATCGGACGGATTTTGGTTCCTATCTATTGGTATCGATCTGATGTTTCTCAGCAATGTTGCAGTCCATCTATTCTATTAAAATTGTGTATAATTTTGGGATCTTGATGCTCGAGGAGGAACCGCCCCAAGCGAATATCAAGTCTTACCCCAAAATGATCGGACGGAAAGTCTTTAAGGGTTTCACACCCAAGGCTTATATTGCCTTAGATTACAGTTATAAAGTCATTTCCAGTTATGTTTGTATGTAGAAATAAATAAGCACAGTTGCCAGACGACACATTTTGGTTGGTTAACCGTTAACTTACACAGTAAACAATTACACATTATAATTTCAAAACTCTCGACGCCTGCGCCTTCATTATGAACTGGATCTCACTTGGCCAGGTTGTTGATCATGGTGGTCAATTTGTGCTCATCCGCTCCCGAAAAGCTGCTCACGCGACGTGCTCCCTTCAGGAACACAAATGTGGGCATGCTGCGCACTTTGTATTGAGCCACCAACTCATCAAATTTATCCACATCGACCTTGATGATCACCGCCTTGGAAGCGTACTGCCGGGCCAGAGTTTTAACAGTTTTGTCGATATCCTTGCAGGGTCCACACCAGGTGGCATAGAAATCTAGTACCACCAGTTTATTTTCGGCAGCCTCCATGCGTTTGTGGAAATCACCAATGCTGCGAATAGCGGCCATTTTTGCAGAAACGAAGGGTGGATAATTACAGTAAAATAAAAAAGGAGACGTTAAGGTTAACTTTGACTTGACGGGGGGAATAAAAGCTCTTTGCTATATCTACAGGGAGTTCTATTGAGCCTATAAAATAATCAATAGACGTGTGTCTATTGGAGCGATTTGGGCGGCTTGGCTCCTTTGTCGGAAGCAGAGCCAAGTTGGTCTGCGTCGATAGCCAATCGAAGAGCGTCCGCCCGTTAACATCGACGTGTTCGGGACTATGTATAGGCACATGCCAGCTGGGATGCTTGGCATTTAGGTCACAGCCTATAAATATTGGGGTATTGCTAGAGTTCTGTGTTAAACTTAGCATCAGGGAATTTAGATCGGCCACAAGGAGGGGGTCATTTGGGCGTTTGTAGAGCGAGACTGCTATACAGGAGTTTTGGGTCCTGCTAGCGTCCGAGTACGAAATTTCAATCGCTACGGCTTCTATGTAACGCAAGGGACTAATGTTAATGCGTTTGAACTTTATACCGTTCTTAACGCAGATTGCGACTGACGAGCCAGGATCGGAGACCTGTCGCTGCGCATGATTTGCGTGAGTGGCTAGCACAGTTTGGCGAATAAACTGATAGTGGGTCAGAGTGGGGCTATGCCTACGGCCAAGACGATGCTCAGCTATGAGCATGACGTCTGGCTTGTGAAGGCTTATAAATTGGTCAAATTCGTGTCTTTTTGAAGAGACACGAGGGAATTAACATTTTTGAAAAATGATTTTTAAGTGGGACATTTTAATTTTGGGCAAGGGTGAAAAGGAAATCCAACACTAAGGCTTGTTTTTGCTGAGCGTTGGAGACCGCTGGGTGTCTTTTGAAGGCGCTTTGCATTGCCTCAAAACAAGTAAAAAGGTCTTTGCCAAAGGCATCGACGGCTATACTATTAAAATTCTCCAAGGAGAAACCATTATATTGTGCCTGGGGCATAACCTTTGGCGGCTCGTTCAGTCTGTTGGCCATGTATTGGCCCAGCTGAGGGTTGCTAATAACCAAGTTTTGTGGAAGCTGGGGTTGCTTCTTAGCTTGGGTTTGGGGCACCGGTTGGGGTTTGTTAAATAGGGCCGAGAAGGTCTGACCGTTTTTAATAAGAGAGTTTTGTGCCTTTCGCACCGCGCGGGGAGGGATGGTCTGGGCAACTTGCTTTTTTTGCTTAAGTTTTTCAACCAGTGCCTTTCGGACTGGTCAGACTTTAGCATTTGCAGTGTGCTGACCTTTGCAGTTCACACACTGTGTCTTATTGTTTTCGGACGGAACCTCGGACTTCTTAATTTCGCACTGGCCAGGTGCGTGATTTTGAAGGCACTTGACACAGTGATAAGGCAACTTGCAGTTGCTTGCTACGTGCGTGAAGCGCTGGCAATTAAAGCACTGCTTTGCGTCGTTGGGTTGAGACTTTAAGCCTTCAACCACAACTCGGCAATTCAGCAGGGTCTTAACTTTAAATATTTGGGCAAGCTTGTCAGACTTTTCAATCTGTACAGGCCAGAAAGCTTTCTTAAATGGTTTCACGGACAATACTTTTAAATCTGGGACGGACAAGCTAAGGGCAGACATGATGTCTTCTGCCTCGTATAATTCCTGTGGAAGTTTCTTAAGCACTACGCTATGGGGCTTAAGTTCCCTAGGTGTGTAAGAGTAATAATTGAAATTACACTCTTTTAAAATCTTTTTTGCTTTTACAAAGTGTTCTAATGAGAACACTTTGATATGGGTCAAGTTCTTATTAATAATATTTAGGGTAAATAAGGAAAAGGATTGGCTCAACCTACCCGTCAGTACCTTGGGTTTACGTTGTATACCGCGATAATCGGCATACTTGTTTTCTTCGGCTGCTGTTGCTGCTGTTGTTCCATAGGGGCTGGTCCTGCTGGTCTTGGCGCTGCTGATGCCCCCGCCTTGTTGTGCCAGCTTCTTTTTTGGTTTACCGATGATGGTCCTTGTTGTTGTACCGGGTCATCCTCTATAATCTCCACCTCCATGACGTCCATTTGAGTTTGAGGCTGAGGTGGCTTTCCCTTCGGCGAGTTCGTGTTTCGCCTCTTTTTTTTGGGACAGCGAGGGGTACTCACCATCCTCATCTCCCTTGTCGGACTCGTCGTCCGACACCGCTGGACTCATATGGGTTGCCATCTAGCGTCCTTACTTGGGCCTTCCTTCCCTGTTTCTTGCACCTGCTGCTTCACTGCGCTGCCGTGCTGCTCTTTTTGCTGCTGCAGGAGTTGCGCCTGCAGCTGGGCGATGAGACGGCGCATCTCCTCGTTATCCGCTTTTAGCTTCGCGAACTCACTCGCGCTGGCCATATCGACGCACTTGACCGTCTTTGTTTTGGGACCGGCGAAAAGTATGGCGACACTTTCACTTTGCGGATGTTACGCTCTCTGAATAGTTTTTGGCTCATTTTTTTGTAGTTTTTTATTGTTTCACTGGCAGATGTAACAACTGCGGAATCAGACATCTTTTTAATTTTCACTTTAATTTGCACGTTTTAATACGTAAAAACAGCAAAAATTTTTTATTGGGGTCAAAAACAAATAAAAAAAAAAAAAAACATATTTTTATTTTAAATTTTAAAAAATTAAATATATTTATATAATTTATATATACTTTATTTCACCTTTTCAAATAAATATAAAGTAATTTAATAAAAACTAAGCAATATTTTATTTTTAATCAATTAACTTATTTATCTCCCTAAAAAAAAAAATACAACATTTCCTCTCCCCCCCCAAAAGATTGTTAGTAGTATGCTGGCCTTGTTTATTATAAAAGGGTCTCTCTTAGATGTCGATATTATTGCATTTAGCGAGTCCTGGCTCAGCCCTGATATTTTCCATAGTGAAACTCTCACTGTTAGCTTCACAATTTATAGAAAGGATCGCCTTCGCCGTCGTATTGGGGGTGTATCTTCTTCTTTATTGGCCCGATGCTTGCATCACAACCGTTTGACGGTCTCGGCCGCTGCAACTAATGTCCGCCAGTCGCTTCTGCTCCGTGCGAGCTGGCACCAGTTTTTCACGCCAAGCTTAGAAATGTCTTTCCGCACCTGGTCGTCCCACCTTAGAGGTGGTCGTCCCACCTTGCCTTGTCCCAGTTCTTTCGCATTCCTCTTGGAGCTTGATCATCCATTCGGGTAACATGTCCCAGCCAGCGCAGCCGCTGTTGCCTTATGCGCTTGACCGGCTCTTTTCGCTCGAAAACGCCAATCGCCGCCTCATCCGCTGATGATATTGCCCAAGCTTCTGCGCCGTATTGCAGGACTGGGATGATAAGCGGCTTATATAGCGCTATTTTTGATCTTCGCTTGAGGTTTCTGCTCTTGAGCTCCCTACTTAGCCCGTAATAGCATCGGTTTGCGGGCGTGATTCTTTTTCGAATTTCCAGGCTGATGTTGTTGTCGCCGGTTATCATCGTTCTGGTAGACAAAGTCCTCTACAACTTTTAAAGTTGTACTATCCCATTGCAACAGATTGCCCAAGTCGTGTATACTTCTGTTTCGAGGACACTAGGTATTTCGTCTTGTCCCCGTTTACCGCTAAACCCATTAATTCAGACTGCTTCTCAATCTCTGAAAACGCCCTGCTTACACCGCCTGTTCGGTATTGCCGATAATGTCATTATCATCGGCATATGCGAGTAGCATTACATCTTTATTAAAGATGGTGCCCGATCTGTTGGCATTTGGGCACTGTCGCAGTATATACTCCATCAGCAGATTAAAGAAGTCACACGATAAAAGTGTCACCCTGCTTAAAACCTCTTTTGGTATCAAAAGGCTCAGAGAGGTTCGTTCATATTTTGACGGAGCTTTGAGTGCTTCTCAACGTCGTCATGCAAAGTCGAACGTACTTTGCTGGAATACCTAAAGTAGACAGGGCTTCGAAAAACCTTGACCTTATCGGCGTGTCGAAAGCGGTTTTGTAATCGATAAAAATATGTTTCTCTCATAGGTCTTCTCCAAGATTTGGTGCAATGTGAATATCTGGTCTGTGGTGGATTTACCAGGTTAAGATCAATCAGTGTATCCATAAGCGGCTTTAAACGTTCACAAATAATGCGGGACAGAACCTCATATGCGATGGGGAGAAGACTGATCCCGCGGTAGTTGGCGCAAACTGCAGGGTCTCCTTTTTTAAAGATTGGACTGAGAATCGTCGGGCATGCTTTCGTCAACCCATATACGGCACAGAAGTTGGTGCATGCACCTTACCAATTCTTCGCCTCCAGCCTTGAACAATTCAGCGGGCAGCTCATCAGCGCTTGGCGACTTGTTGTTCTTTAGCCTTCTTATGGCTAAGCAGACTTCCTGTTGGGTCGGGGGTCTATCTCTATGTTGTCGATTGGTGGCTTTTTTTTTTTTTTAGCTATTTATTGTCTACGAAAAACTTAAAGATAACACATGTTTATTATATCTAAGTTATGGTTCAGCCTTGGGCGACTACTCCAAGACTAACTAAAAATACTGAAAATTAACGTGGTCCAGGGCACTAAGTGCTTCATGAGGACTAAGGCAATAGGGGTGAATTAATAAGGATAGATCTAGGATTAAAAGAGGATTAATTTATGATTCTAAAAGAAAAGAAAATTTACATGTCAAATGTAACCAGACGCTACAGGAAAACCCACAATCCGAGTAAAAACCTGCATTACAATAAGGATTTTTTGTTGTTTGTAACTAAAACTAATAAAACAACCTACGAAAACTAATAACTGAAAAGAGACAGAGAGAAAAGAGCTGAAAATAGAAGAAGAGCTGAAAAGAAAAGAAAATATGGGAGGTATTTACAGGGGAAGGAAGAGACGGGAAAGTTGAGCCAATCTATGAGGTCAATATTTACTGATTAATATTAAAAACTAGATCATTCGGATCTAGGGACAATCGTTTTCTATGGTAGAAAATGAGATTGCCCTCCGAATCGTGCATAATTCCTAATTCTTTCAAATGTTCTATATTGTTTATCGTCAGATGGTGGACAGAGTAGTTGACCGGCAGCCTTCTCTGAGCCACAGCATCTACGATCAATGGATTTGGGCTATTGCTGTTACTATCTACGAACTTTTCTAATATTTGGTATATAAGTGAATCTACACTTTTGGTTTTCGTGTTTTCGTACAAATCTTTATTTGAAATATAATGGAGCGTGAGAGGGTCTCTAGCTCCTCTGCCAAAGAGCTCGACGGATGATCCGTCTCTCAAAGAGACGTAGATCTTCCATCTGCCTGGATTTTATATTAAACCATGCTATGTGTCCATGAACTAGTATTGGTTGCACTAGCTTTTTGTACACAAGGGAGCATGTCCTAATAATAAGTTCAGGCCTTGGGACGGTCGGACTCGCCGCCAAAGGCCTGAATATATAGTAAATCTGGCTAAGTTGGATCTTAGCTCTTCTAAGGGTATGTTCTATATGACTCTTGAAGTTTAACTTCTGGTCATATATGACACCTAGATACTTTATTTCGGACTTTATTGCTATGGGTGTCCTAACATTTATATAAATTTTCGGATTAAAAGATAAAAAGAGTTCAACTCTCGTCGTTACCGGTCGTGTTTTTACAAGCTCCACCCTTTCTACGCCAGTTTTGTTTTGGTTAAAAACCCTCTCGGGTCTTATTGGTGTACTTTGCATTTGTTGGCGGTTTACTAAACCCCTCCGGTCGTTGTGCTTATCAATTAAGTTCCTGCTTTCGTTTATTTAAATAAAACCAGCCGCATTGGCCCCATACATCGTTGTTGTTGCGGTCAATTTTGCTCTGTAGCTGTGCCTAATTACTCTCTGCTACACTCAATTTGTGTTGTTGCAATTTCTCTTGTGCTCCCGCGCCAACACTCCCACTAGCAATCTAGACTTTTGCTCTAACGGTGCATGCAAATTCGCCGTGAGACTTTCTTTATTGCTGTTGTAGAGCGCGTCAACCTTAATAACAAGAGAATCACTTGACTTCGTCATTCTCTTTCTTGGACTGCTCTTGCCGTGCTCGCTTCATTTACGCATCGTTAAGAGAAACGGCTATCTTAAACTATTTCTTTTGCTGTCATCTTTCTTAATATTTTGTGCAATGGGTAGCTGCTGCGCTGAACATTGTACTTATAATAGAAAGATTACCTCGCGTCAATCGTTCGCTTATTGTTGGTTGTGCCCTAATGTCGCCCATACTAATTGTATTCCGTTTGGAACACATGGTGGCCGGATTGCTGACCTTCTTAAAGACGGAATTGGCCTCTTTTGGACTTGTTGGAAATGCATGGTCATCGCAGCGAAGATGAGGACATTTATGCGGCAAACTGATTTGGAGTTCCAAGCCGCCTACAGTATAGTCCGCGATCATCAAACTACGTTTGGTACCATGGTATCGCATTTTCGCAATCTGGAAATTGTTGACAATTCCCCAACAAGCAAAGAATGCTGTCCGTCTATGCCTAATTCCGAATCTTTGCTCTTAATTTCAGAGTCGGGTGTATGCTCCAATAACGACTTGTCGTCTGCCGTTAATGCACCTACTGTTGTTGTGGATGAAGCTCCCACATTGGCTGCTTCTCCCAGTGCAACCTCGGTCTACTGTTGTGCCTCTAGTTGATGAAACTGCTATGGGAAACCGTCCTACATCACAGTCTTCTATGGATCTACAAGCTGGTAGTCAACCAGAAACGGCTGGCAATATTAAGCCCCTGGTGGCCAAACCAAAGGTTTCACCAATTAGGCATCCTCTTGCTGCTCGAGCTCCACGGAAAACTATCTTTGTGTCTAGGCTTACTTCATCAGCAACAGTGGATGACGTTAAATAGCACATTCTTTCTAAACTTTCCTATCCCAATCCTAATGACATCTACATCATCAACTGCAATTCAAAGCAGAAGCGTGATATATGTTCTTTTAAAATTCTCGTTCCTGAAGAAATTTTACTGATGTTATGCAGCCTAATCTTTGGCCTGTACATACCGTAGTATGTGAATTCGAACAAAGAGATAATAATCTTACAGGCAAAAAGTCGCTTGTAGCTACTGTTCTTCCAAAAAACTAAGTTTAAAAAATTCATTACCAGAATGTCCGAGGCCTCCTTAGTAAGCTTTCCAAACTCTATACAGATAGTGCAGTGTTTGATGCCAGTCTCATTGCTTTTACTGAAACTTGGCTCAATAATTCGGTCTCTGATAATGAAATTTTTTTCCAATAATTATGTTGTTTACAGACGTGACCGCCCTTGTCGTCGTGGAGGTGGGGTCCTTATCGCTGTTCGTTCTGATCTTCCTTCTCAATTAATACATTATCATGCCTCTTCCAGCATTGATTCTTAGTTGTGAAAGTTTCTCCCTGGTTATAACCTTTGGTGACCTGCTCGTATATACCCCCAGGGTCTGACGCTGATATTACTTTCAAATCTGTCTGTTATCCGAGATATTTCTTCATCAGTCAGTAAAAACGATCAATTTATAATATTAGGAGATTTTAATCTGCCTGCTCTCTCTTGGTCAGCTTGCGATGATTCAGCTGCTTTAGTTTCGTGCACCCAGGATGACTTTGTTGATGGCCTTTTCGAGCTATCATTAAAGCAAGTTAATTCCATCCCTAATCACAACGGCCGATTTCTTGACTTGGTATTTGTATGTGACATGTGTGATGTAACTATTGACCGAACTGCCCCCTTATCAGTTCCAGAAGATCTTCATCACCCAACAATCCAACTTTCGATCAATGGCCTGGGTCCTTCAAAGGTCCCCGCTTCTCCTCGCCGTAGGCGTTGTTTTCAAAAAGCTTTTTAGGTCGGAGTCCTTATCACTCATAGACTGGTCTTGTCTTGATGACCTAAGTCTCAATGATGACTTAGAGTTATTTTATAACACACTGTACAATTTATTCGATGAGCATGTGCCAGTCTTTACTGTTAACTCTTCTAATAACCCCCCATGGTCAGAAACAGACGATATAAGCGTTTTAAGCGGTCAGGTCAACTGAACTCTGAGTGTTATAGAAATTACCTCATACGCTGTAAAGATAACTTTCGACGCAACCCAAAGTTATTTTTATACCCTTGGAGAGGGTATATTAAAATTGTCCGGATGTTTGTAACGCATAGAAGGAAGCATCTCCGACCACATAAAGTATATATATTCTTGATCAGCATGACGAGCTGAGTTGATATAGCCATGCCCGTCTGTCCGTCCGTCTGTTTCTATGCTATCTCCTCCGTCAGTTTTAAAGCTATCTTAATCAAACTTTGCACAAAGTCTTTTGGTATAAATACGCTGCACATTTGTCGGAACCGGCCGGATCGGATGACCATAGCATATAGCTGTCATAGGAACGATCGGTTGAAAAACTAGTTTTAGTAAGAAAAACTTTTTTGTTTTCAGTGCTATCGCTCCCATCGCTCGTATTTATAAGTTTATAATGATTTCACAAAATTTCACCAAGGCTTGTCGAAATCGGACAACTATATAGTAAAGCTGCCATACAAAAGTTAGGTCTGAAAAAAAGTCTTAGTGAGAAAATTTTTTTTGTTTTCAATGTTATCGCTCCCAACGCTCAATTTAAAGGTTTTCAATGATTTTACATAATTTCAACAAAATTTGTAGAAATCGGACACTATATAGTATAGCTGCCATACAAACTGTCAGGCATATATCAAGCTCCAAGGGTATATAAACTTCGGTCGAGCCGAAGTTAGCTGGCCTCTATTTTTTTTTTTGTTAACTCTAAACGTAAATCCAATTTATTTCCCCCATCCCTTTTTTTAAATAATAGTACAGCATCTGATGACTTGGGCATAGCAAACTTATTTGCCGAGTTCTTTCAGTCTACAAATTCATCTTATATTTGTATCAGTGACTCTAATTATCCCTATACACTACCTCATACAGATTCCATAAATAAACCCATAATTCATGAGTCGGACGTTTAAAGGTGTCTTTCAACTATAAATTATTCGTTTGCTCCAGGCCCCGACATGATTCCCAGTTGTGTCCTTAAGAACTGTGCTTGCTCCCTTTTACAGCCCTTAACTAAACTTTTTCGAATGTCGATTGACCAAAGCTTTTTTCCACCCATTTGGAAGGAATCTTTTATCATCCCGCTGCACAAAAAGGGCGATAAGTCGAACATCGGAAACTATTGTGGCATTGCAAAACTCAGTGCTCTCCCAAAACTTTTTGAAAAACTGATCACTGAACAACTGCAGCATCAATGCCGTTCACTCATCTCGCCTTGTCAACACGGATTTATTAAAAGCCGATCTCTTACAACAAATCTTCTGGAGTTCACTAATGGAATTAGTCTCGGCTTTCTTAATCAATTTCAGACCGATGTCATCTTCACCGACTTTAGCAAAGCTTTTGACTCGGTCCATCATGGACTTCTTATTCATAAGTTGTCTAGGTTGGGGTTTCCCCCGAATTTATTGATGTGGTTATCTTCCTTTCTTTCAAACAGAAAACAACGAGTCATCTTTAATGATTTAACTTCTGAGATAGTATGTGTTACTTCTGGTGTACCGCAAGGTAGACACTTAGGACCATTACTTTTTGGTTTGTTTATTAATGATCTACCTCAGGTTGTTAAGTCATCTCAAGTCCTTATGTTTGCGGATGATGTTAAGCTGTCTTTGACGCTTTCTTCTCCTGATTCGTATAAATATCTACAACTTAACCTAAATTATCTTCAGTCTTGGTGCAACGTTAATATGCTCTATCTTAATCACGATAAATGCAAGTTCATGTCGTTTTACCGCACTAAACCTGCTTTAAAAACATACGCTATTGATGAAAGAGCTTTGGACCGTATTACAACAGTTCAGGATCTGGGGGTATTATTTGATCACAAGCTTTGCTTTAATGACCACTTCTGTGTCATATCCAACAAAGGTAAGAGTTTGCTGGGTTTCATTAAGCGTTGGTCTAAGGAGTTTAAAGATCCATATATAACCAGGCTTCTCTACGTGTCTCTCGTTCGACCATCGCTAGAGTATTGCTCGTGCATCTGGTCCCCTCAATATAACTTCTATCAAGATATACTAGAATCGGTTCAAAAACAGTTTCTTCTCTTTGCACTCAGGGGCTTAAACTGGGATACTGGTCGCCGTTTGCCTCCCTATGTAGATAGGCTACGACTTCTAAACTTGCCCACTCTAAAAGACCGCAGGACTAGTCAAGGTGTAATTTTTCTGCATAAGCTCTCCTCCTAAGTCTTATGAAGTGGAACGTACCCTGCAGAGCAACTCGCCGTTTTTGTCCGTTGTCTTTGGAAGTATGCAGATCAAATTACGCTCGTCATGATCCTCTCCGAGTTCTGTGCGATAACTATAACGACCATTACCATATATTGTCGTTTCAATGCTCCCACTGCATCAATTCATGCAACCTTTTAGCTTTTTTGTCTGCACCAAATTTGTAAATCTACTTTGCCGGCCAATCGATGTGAGCAGGGGAATATCGTAAAAAGCTCTCCTTATTTAGTCGGTGCGGTAGATAATTAGATTTATTTACTATTTCATACACACGTTATAACTATTACAAACAAGCAGTCATTTGCTTGTCTTCAAATAAACAAATAAACAAATAAAGGTACGTTGCATTTCGATATGTCCGGTGAAGCGGACCTCGGAATATGCAGCCTTCGCATTTATTTGCACAGTACCTCAGACGCCACTTAGCGAAGTATTGGCGGACATCTGAAATATTCAACGGAATCCATTTCTGCCGCCATATCGTGCTCATACACCGGAAGGATTATCATCATAATCTAACGGTTGGATTTTCTGATGGAAGACATGGTCCTAACGAAATCACAGGAATGTCAGTACTATGTTGCTGGGATAGGGAAGACTGATGATCCCTGAGAACTCACCTGGGGCTATAAGCGAACGGGCGTTCTGACCATCAGATCTTTGAACGTAGAAGGACACTTGAGACGAATAATTTTGATGAAACGTGTAATGGCCAGGTTGAACTAAACAGATATTACAAATTTAACAATTTCAACTTTTTTAAAATCCCACCGCCCTTTTATGCGGAATCGATAGTACTACAATTTAAATAAACTCATTTCAACGTTGCCGAAATGGATGTTGCCCTTTTTTATGGTTTCAAGAGTTTTGAGCTGGTGTGTAAAACAGAGCTAACTAAACTCGACAGTTCTTCCTCTTCAGACTTGATGCCAGGCTGACGGTTGCATGGCAGCTACACCGCAGTGAGTAATTTTGACGATATCTTTTATTGAAGTATATAAAAATCGTGAAGAAAACATAAACCACGGTGGTCGGGGCGATAACGATAAGCTCAAAAAAGTTTTTCTCTCTGAACTTTTTGAACTTCTTTGTGGCGTTACTATTACTGTGGTCCGATTTTGACAAGGCTTGGTGATAATGTGAAATCATTAAAAAACTTATAAACCACGACGTTGGGAACGACAACAATGAAAACAAAAGTTTTTCTCACTGAACTTTTTCTTGAACCATACTTTATGGCAGCTACCAGTAGTCCCAGTTTCAACAGACTTATTAAAAATTATGAAATCATTAAAAGCCTGCGCAAATATGACGTTAGAATGCATTGAAAACAAAAAGGTTTTTCTATGGTTCTTTTTGGACGTAACGCTAATACCTGCTCGTTATCGATTTCAATAAGAACCGATGAGTATAGCAGAATCGATAAAACGCAAATCCCGATTGGGTGATACCGGTAGTAAAGAGTTTTCTGCAAGCGGTTTTCAACCCGATCGTTTCTATGGCAGCTACAGCAGTCATCAAGACTCAAACGGTTCGATAAATATGCTATTCATTTTGCGCAAAGAACTGTATTGAGAATTGGTTTGACAAGCTTTAAAACGGCAGGAGGTAAGCATAGAAACAATTGGACGGACGAACGGACGAACGGACAGACGGTTTATGGCTTTATATCAGCTCAGCTCGTCATTGCGATCAAAATTATACCTGCCTTTGCTGCGGAATGAGTCCTGCTTCCTTCCGTTACAAGCATCAGACGGTACAATACCCTCAAGGGGGCCATAAAAAAGATCCTCAGTTTGAATACAATCAATTCAGTTTTAGTGATAGCTGTGATCTTAAACAAAGTTACCGTGACGTACGGAACTCAGATTTTTCACTAAGATTTTCAAAAAAGTCTCTTTTCGGGGTTTTCTTAAAAACTTTTTTGAAAATCTATTTTTTTTACTGAATATAACTTTTTAAAATCAAATTTTTAATATTTATTCTTTGGAAGATAAAATGAAACTTTTGGAATAACAAACATCTAATTCTCAACGGTTTGTCAGATGCTTTCATCTCTAAAATCGGCCCCAAGTGTATATCAGCAAAATCTTTTTGTGATCTGTGCTCATTATATTCTCTGGTTTTTTTAAAATACTTAACAAATTATTTTTAAACTTTATAACCATTACCATGTTTACTGGTAATCCATAGATAGAAAAATATTTTGGACTAATGTTTATGTTGTCATTTTGCTTGTTTACCTCAAAGATGAGCGAGTGTTGACTTTTTCCACCTGGTCGTTAGGAGGGCCTTAAATCTATCTGCTGTTACGGGGAAGGCAAGATATCGGACAGGCCAAGGAATCACTTGAGACTTTGTTGACGGAGAGTGTAAACTGATTGTGAGTTCAGATGTTTGATCTGGATTTACCTTCAATGTGTTTGAGGTAAACTAATCTATTTGTACGTGAACTGGACGGGACAAATTCTGCCTGGGGACTTTCTCATATACCTTTCACTATCTAGGAAGACTGGGTTAACTTCTATAGCAACCGTCCACAAAGATTTTCTATTATTGCGAAATAGAGAGATCGAAGACGGACTATTCTGTGTGGGTTGGACAGGATCCCGCTATTTTGGATGACCCAGTTGTTTCCTTCTTCAAACTCAGATAAAGGTTATCAAATGGACATCCACGCCTCGGACGGTTTGGTTCTATCGTGAGCCATCGATCTGATGAACACCAGCGATATTTACGATCCATCATTCTATTAAGGTTAGCCCAGCATATTTTTGGGATCTTGTTAACTCGGGAGAGACTGCCCAGAAACGAATATCAAAGATCTTACTATGAGACAGTCGGACGGGAGCTCTTAGGTTTCACACCAAGTTCTGTACGCTTAGATTTTTGATTTTCGGGGAATCCATTTCAGTCTGTTTGTGTGATAAACCGACCTGGTTACAGACGACACGTTGGTTGGTTAACCGTTAACCTGACCGACAATTTACGACCATTTCAAAATTCTCGACATACTGCCTTCGATACGAACTGGGCTCCGCCCAGCCGGCTTGATCATGGTGGTCGGTTGTACTCTCCTTCGAACTGCTCCGCGTGCTCCTTCAGGGCACAAATAGTGGGCGTACGCCTTTGTATTGAGCCACCAGCTTTCTAAATGGGGGAAATTTATCATCGACTGATGATCTGCCTTGATACGCAGACCAGAGTTTAACGGTTTATGATAACCTCCTTTACGGTCCACCTGGGGGTGGCATAGAATCTGACACCACCGGTTTTATTTTCGGCGGCCTCAGCGTTTGTTGGAAATCTCAATGCTGCGAACTCGCGACCGTTTTTGCAAGCGAGGGACGGATAATTTACGACAAACAAAGGAAACGTTATAGTTAACTTTTATTGACGGGGAATAAAAGGCATGCTGCTATCGGGGTTCTATTTGAGCTGCAAAACAATCAATGGGCGTGGCATCTGTGGGAACGTTGGGCGACTGACTCTAACATCGGAAGCGAGAATAGGTGGTCCGTCGATAATGATCGAAGAGCATCACGCCATTAACTATCGACATTATTCGGGTTCTCACTCGACATGCCAGCTGGGATGCTGGCATTTTCAGGTCCCCAACCTATAAACTGTGGAATTGTGCCAGGTTGTATTCAACTGGCATCAGGGAATTCGATCGGCCTTTTGGAGGATGTTGGAGCGTTTGTAGAACTGGTTACTGCAGGGGTTTGGATCACTGCCCAGCGTCAGTACGAGGCTTCGTCCGCCGGGCTACTGCCTTTGAGAAATATATTGTCGTTTGAACTTTTACCTACCGTTCTGCTGAATTGCGACGACGAGCCAGGATCAGAACCCTGGCGCTACTGTTTGTGAGTATTGCTGATTTGGCGAATAAGCGCTGATAGTGGGTCAGTGGAATTTATACTACCGGCAAGACGATATCAATGAGCATGACGTCAGCAGTGAACTATAAGTGGGTCAGATAGTATCTTTTTTGAAAGGGCGGGAAATAATATTTGAATTGATTTTCCAAGTGGGACATTTCATTTTGGGCAGGATGAAAAATCCAACACTAAACTTGTTTTACCAAAAGCGACGTTAGGACCGCTGGGTGCTCTTTGAAGGCGCTTGTTGCCTCAAAACAAAATAAAGGTCTTGCCAAAGGCATCGGCGGCTATACCATAAATTCTCCGGGAGAAACCATTCTATTGTGCACCGGGACTGCTGCTGGCTCGTTCAGTCTATTGGCCTTGTATTGACCATTTAGGTTACTAATAACCAGTTATTAGGCTAGGGTTCGCTCTTAGCTTGGTTTTGAGGCTGGTTAGGTTTGTTGAATGGACCGAAGGTCCCGACCGTTTTTAACAAGGAGTTTGTACGCTTTTCTTTGCGCAGGAGATAATCTGAGCAACTTTTGTAGTTTTTCAATAAGTGCCTTTCGGACTAGACGAGACTTAGCATTTTGGTGCTTTGTTTTTGCAGTCTTACTGTATCTTGTGTTTCTCGGATGGACCTTCGGTTCTCATTTCTTTTCGTGATTGGGTGATTTTGAAAACATGACTTGTGATAAGACAACTGATGACTTTTACTGATACGTGACGCTAACGAAGTCGCTCTGCTGTCGTTGGGTGCTGAACTTTAAGCTTCAACTTGCTTCGGCGGTCAGCGGGATTCTGCTTTAAAAATGGCTGGGCAAACATCAGAACTCAATCGCACAAAGACAAAGCTTTCTCCGATGGTTTCGGACAATACTTTTAAATCTGGATGAGACAAACTAAGGGACAATGCCAACAAAGGTCAGACTTTATCTTTAATAAGATAAATACCTCATATACCGATGATATTGACATTATCAACCGACTGAAACGGTGTATAGTGCGTTTTCAGATGAGAGTCAGTCGATCTAATGGTTAGCGGTAAACGGTTCAGACGAGCACTGGTGTCCTCGGACCAAAATTTACGCGCCTGGGACGGTCTGTACGTAGGGTAACTTTGAGGGGATGGGGACTTTATCCTCAGAAGACGATCGATAGCCGGCGATAATAACCATCGGCTGGAAATCATGGAAGAATCCATATAACCGATGCAATACCCTGGACAGTGAATAATAGCGAGAACCTCAAACGAACAACAAACAACCTGCAGATAACTTATCATCAGTCTACGGCGGCGCAGAGCATGAACGTATCATCTGGCGGATAGCAAGGGCGGCGTTAACGTTTCCAGGCAGATCCTTCACCGGGTTATGGTTCTTGAAGTTGTGAAGAAGGATTTTTTATCGAAGAACGACCGCGAACCTGCTGAACTCTATAAGGGATAGATGTCTGATCAAGCGCAAAACGCTGTGGACTAGCAATGATTCACCATGGATGGTCAGCTCAACAAAATAATTCTAAGTGCGAAGAACTGGGTTCAGAGGCCGGAATCGGGTTCTTTGAGTTTGCGGAAGACAATTTCAAGCAGCGTGAAAACTTGTGATTTTGACTACCTGAACGAGACGATAACGGTTTTATTAGTTGGCGACAGTTCGTCGACGGTTGATCGGCATCGGTTAATAGAAGAAGAAGGCACGAGCATAAATCTCGTGAGATCAAAAGTCAGTTTGTAGTCCCAGATGATTTATATTATTAATGTTTTGAGAATTGAGAATGTACAGCTCTTTGTTTGAGGAACAACTTTTATTTCCCTCGGTCTTTGATGATTCTCTTCAAATAGAGTCATCAGCTGGCAGAAAATTGGGAAAACCACGGGAACAAACCGGTTTATAGTTATCATCCCACGACATTATATTGCTGCCCTCGTTTACCGGTTAAATGCGATCTTTTTGTGAATTCTCGATATGTCGGTCTTTTACGATATGAACATTTGTTGCGTTTCGATTCATTCCAGATCTTGCTCAACTCGATCATTGGCACTATCGTTGTGTGGTATTTGATTATAAACTTCAAGTAACATCTCTGATAGGGCAAGAGTTTAGTTATCCTCTCGGTTTTTCCATTACCGATTTATCGTGAGTCAGACGTTGGCTGGGGCTGTAATTGAGCTGTTGGTTATTAGGTCACTATTCACTATCGCTAAATTTACTATGATTGCTTTGTTTCAGTTGATGGCCATTCAAAGTCTGCATAAACTTCCAAGTAATGGCACATCAGACTTTGTCAGGCTCTTAAATCTTAGTTTACCTCAAACGCTGTTGGGCGCGTCCACCACTTTGCAGTGCTTTTTCACTGTCTGACAATTTCATCTTCAGACAGTTCATTTATTGGTTCACAAAAAAATAGATGACTACACAATTATATAATTGACTCTGTAAACTAAAAATATATGAAAGAAATAAAATTTTGTCAACTATTGTATTTGAGGTATTTGGATAGTAGACAGGGTTCACATTCAAGTATCTTTGCGCTTCGATTTGAAATCAAAGAAATAATTAAAATGCCCGCTGATGTGATTTTTGATCAGACGCAATGGGTGACACCTTCTTCAATTAGCATTAGTTGTTCTTATGTGATCGCTCTTGCGGAGGATAGATGTGGGTTCCAATCACTGGTTATTTTCCTCTCATATCTTGGCCGACACTGATGGTGGTTCTTCTTGTGAGCTCACTTTGGGAGATCATGAAACAGGGATCAGTATGGCATTCTCATTATTTCGATTGCTTGTGACCCCCAAATCGATCATTGTATTTGATTTTATCTAGTAATAAGAATTTGTGGTTTAGGTATAGATATATTTGCCCATTAAATAAGACTCATGTTAGTTCTTGTATTGATGATCCGCGTTTTCCCACGGCTTGTTGTGTTTATTATAGCTGGAACGGTGGTCTTGGCTGTTCAGTTAATTTCGGAGATCTTACAATTTTGTTAAAGTCATCCTGTCGCCTCTTGAAACTCATCATTTTGGTGTATACCTACCCGGAATATACGAAAATATCATCCATTGATATTGTCAGGAGAACATCGTGGTTGTGGACTAGCATCAGGGACAAGTTCAACATCATATATAATCTCAACTAACTTACATTCCAGATATCAATTTACATAGATGAATCCTTACTTTCCGATATTTTTCATTAGCGTTATCAATAACGATCCACCATTCACTCAAATATGGGAACGGCATGTCGTCCCTCGTTCTCGAAAAATAACTGTTCAATTTGATTTTAAGATTGGATAAAATCAAACTTTACTCTGGATTACTAGTTTTATCAGGATAGCACTACAAACTTTCTGGTGTTGATCGGCATGATAAATACAGATATTTTGCCTGGCAATTTCTAAAAATATCAGCTGGCTGATTAGTTTGTCGATATTAGTTAAATGAATGAAGTCCAAGAATCGAACTGAGAAGTTGCCCATTTTGCAAAATCTTAAGTTGCGAAATCGAGTCACAGTTCCCTTTTTACACAGATCTTGAATACGAGTATCTCAACGTGGAATATTTCAGTTTGTTGCTCTTTCGTGTCCCAGAATCCCGCCTCCAGCCCTCCTCTCTTTGCTAAACCACATCAGTACAAAACAAATCTTGACAACGACAAGCATCTTGGCTGGCATGCAGCCAAAGTCAAACACTCAGACACCTCAAGTCAGATCCCAGATCGTTCAGTTCCATGACCATTTCTGAATCCTTTCTTTCTTTGTTGGAGGACCTACAGAGAGAGGGATCAAATAATGATGAGACAGCCACCTCCTTACAGCTACAGTCCACAGTACCATGAATCCCACACAACAAAAGCAGGTTTTAAATCTTTTGGCCTGCCCAGAACAAAACAAGCTGCCTCTGCTAAAACTATTCTTACAAGACAGGAAAAACTGCAACGGAAAATGTGGTGATATAAGCGTTTTAACTGGCAACAGAGGATTAGTTACCCAGTGAGACTTTTTGTGGCTTCATCTTTAATGCCTACCACTGGTTCAGCATAAGTCTTGGGATCTGTGTTACCTTTATCTTGTTTGTCTGCATGTTATTTGATTTTACTATAAATATTATTGTTATTGTTCATATTCACGAAAATGATATTAATCCTTCTTCTAGCAACAGACTATTTGCTGGTTTTGTATTTTTAATCAATAATGTTGTCACTGAGATGTTTTCAGACATATTGTTTTTCTGTTTATACCTATATTGAAAATAGATAAGGTTAAGATTAGTTGGGTTGATGGCTGGGCGAAATGAGACATCTCCCATAGTACTAGACCCAATGATTCTGTTTATTACTATTAACCTTTTGATACCTGGGGATAACACTGTTGATGGCCACATGTGAGAACAGACTCTCCCATTTGCTGGACTGGATCTCTGATCAGGATATGCTTCGAGAGGTTGGTAAAAATGGATGACGGTAATACGAGATCTCAACTTCCACTCAGGCAGGAGCTGTGACGGGAGAGAAGGTGTTGCTTCCAGTTTCTCCTCTTCTTCACCACTCAGCTTTGGCAAAGAGGTCTAGTATATCTATGGGCTGTGCTGTGTCTGCCACCAACAAAGACAGTGACCCATGAGAATTCTGAAGGCAGTCATGAACATATGACATAAAATAACATTGATGTTTTTGAGTTGAATTATGACCTTTTATGATCTTATATCTTGCGGAAAGGTTTTCCTGATCCATGTGAGACATTATTCGGCTTAAATGTGAGACAAAAATTATATATTTTTATCATTATTCTTCTAGAGAAAATGATGATGTGAGTTCTATAATGATTGGTGCGAGACTCAGTTTCTTCTTGTTTGCGTTAGCCAGACCACAGCCAGATATTTCTTAAAACAGTGGTCTGGTGGGAGACAGCAGCAGTTAATAAGGAGTTTTGCATTGTTGTGATCCAGAGTGCCCTTGAAGGCGGATTGTTTTATACGAGTATATAAATACATTTGCCCTTCTTTGACAATGAGTGTGCTGAGGCGGGTAAAGCTATGGACAGCTACCGTTTCAACTTATTTTGCTGATCAGGAAGACAAGAACGACGGACTGATCCCGGTTGGGAGAAGAGAAAACTACACTACCACCTTTTCATAAGTCGAAGCAGAACATCAATTTATTGGTGTGTTGATGGCATTAGCTCTACCATACGTAGGAGCAGATACATCATCCCAATCGTTTTTCGACTTAAGGTTCATATGAACGTCTCTCTCATTGGTAGTTTGCCATTTGGTCGTTTCGGATGGTAAAGTGTCCAGAATTTCCTGTTCAGACATGGATTCTCCCCAGTCTTGGGGCTGATGTGTTGTTTTCCACCAGGTCTAAATGGCAGAAGTTGACTATATTATTGCTTTAAGTGAGTGTGTTTGGAGAGGCGCACTAATACGCTCTCAACTTTTCTCTTTTTTGCTGGGGTTGTTCAGGATGAGTGTTTCAGAAGTATTTATATAACTCCAGCCGATGTGTATGAGTTTTACCAGCTTCTTATATATCAATACCATAGCGGGAGAAAACTGTTGCCATTATTTTGCACGACAGAGAACGTTGGATTTTTCCACCATTCGGCACCATATTTGTCTTTCGAATATTTCCTGCTCCAGAATGACTTCAAACACATGGCGTTGTCTCAGTCAAGAACACTCATTGGGTTTTGGAGGAGAATAAGCGTCGTTTAACCTTCTGGTGAAGACAATTGTTTAACCAGGTTAACGCCAGACCTGGTTCGATCCCTCGAGCAGATGTCAGTGCAGTCACCAGATGCTAATATTTGAGAAAGTTCACATTTAAAAATTGTGCAATATCAATATATGCCACCACTGTGCCTCTTCCATTAAGTCTGCAACGATGATTATTTTTTTAACCACAACGGAGAAAATTTTCTTCTTGCGGGTATTCATTCCTCTGACAGGACCCACTGAGACGGGAGCCTGATACTGCTGATTTATGATTGGTCATTTAGGAATACTAGTGCTTCCCACATCCCACTGCAGGCGGGGTGATAGCGTGAGATTGGATGTTGTGGCTCTGTCAGAAATAGAGAGTAAATAAGCATGCTAAATCTGATCTTTATAGATTCTGACAAGTGGAGCAGTTTCAGTGATTACCCTTATACGCCATGTGTAGTGATGAATGGCAAAGGACCTGATTGCCTTAGGTGGCCATCCATAAGTCTCTAAGGAATATGAAAGAAATGAAAGACTGGTCTTCCTAGCTCATTTGGATGAGCTCTATCATGAAACTTTATGGCCTTTGAGGATAAGCCCTCTGTTTCTCTCCACTGATGAATGTGGATGAAACCTCAGACAGCTGCTATAGATATTGAAGAGATAGATTATAGTTGCCTGGCATTTCTATGGTTGGTGGGGAAGCTATATTATCTGGATAGATGATTCAAATGGTTCAGACTGAGTCAGTGCCCATTTAATTTTGGCCTATGCAATATTGTGGCCAATTTTATGTTTGTATTTTTAACTTAGGGTGCTGTGTTGAGGGCATTGGAAGAGAATGGTGCTTAGCAGAAGTTTGAAGTGATTCGCTGGCTCGGGACTCCGATCGTCTGATTTTTTGCAAGTCTGTGGCGGGGTTGGTGAAGCTTGCGGGATCTTCCGGAACTACGGGCATCAGGGACCAGACTCTATTATTTTCAAGTATTGAATTCAGGTCGGAATTAACCTTCTGACGGCCTATTTCATTCTCTTCTGTTTGCCTCCAAAACGTTTGTTTGGGAGATGGAGTATATTTCTTATTAAATTTCATGACGACATTCTTTTCAGGTTTATCAACTCTGCAGGACCACAATTGGTTCAAAAGTAGGTTTTATTTTCAGGGGCATACCTTTTATTAAATGGTCATGCGAGATTGAAAGCATTTCTAGCGTTCAAGTTTTACGATAGAAACACTATTGTACTTTGGTGGTTTTGGGTTCTATCAAAATGGGTGAAAGGACATTTTAGCCAAATAAGATCTGCGGATGATCAGAGAAGATTATACATGCTTTACCTTTATGACTATCATGGTGAGGTGTGGGGAGGAGCCAAGGGTAGCTGCCAGAACTACTTTATTTTTATAATAAAAGTGAGGTGATTTACTTTATTAGCTGTGCAGTTCATTACATAAGGCAGATGGCAGTGACTCCTCGCTAGATTATTATCTTTTACCCCAGAGTGTAGGTGTGTGTTTGGCATCCACTGCACTCCAGATGAGGCTTTTGTATTGGTTTTTTGGTTTTTCACTCAGGTCCACAAGGTCTGTTGGTCTGTATAACTCTCAGTGTCATGACATATAGATGATCAATATGAAGTGGTTAGAGAAACTCCCAGTTCACAAAGCGGCCATGAGTGATGTCTCTATCACTAACTTAAGGAAAATAGACCAAGAAGGATCTTGAGTTGTACAAATAACAGCTAGTAACAGGAGAAGGAAGCATTCCAGACATACAAAACTACCTACTGTGCTGTTCAGCGTCAACCAAGCAGTGTTAGCCATATCCCTTGTCGATCACATCCGTCGATCCAGTCGATCACATCCTGTGGAGTGATGGATCGGGTTCAGGGATCGAGGTCGATTTTTGCATGTATGGGATTATAGACCGTGCGGATCAGATTTTTGGGATCTCAGAATTCTCCCCCTCCCCCATGAGCCGCCAAGGCGTCCAGACCACGGTTAAGGTCCACCGACATCGTCGAAAACATACGCCTGATTTTTTACCTCACACGGCGTAGCTGTGTTAGCTATTTTGGGGACTTGCGTGGATAATGGCGTAATAATGTGTGAGAAACTGTTTATATTCCCGTTGGCCGTATGTGTGCCATTGGTTTTGTTGGTCGCTGGAGTTGGTACGAGTCGGAGGACAACTCATTTACCGATCTGCCGTTCAACAGCCGTAAATGCCCGGATGTTTTCATTCATTTCCCTGTCGATCTGAATTTTGCAACTTGTGCCAATTCATGTGGTTTACGATGTGGTCATATGAGTGAAATGAACTATAATGGTCTTTGTTCTCATACGGTTGTTATCATCACGGGAATAGGTGGGTTATTTTTGTGAATGGCGGTTGAGTCTTGTTACCGGGTTCGTGGGGCAAAGAGATTACTATAGAATCGACCTGAATGTATGGCACAGGCAGAAGGAGATCATTTCCGACCGCCTCGATACCGCAAAACATTCTTGGAATCGCATCAACAGCCAGGTCGATACCGGAGCATGTCCCGTCTATCAAGTCAATCTGCATGAACTGATCTCAGAGATAGGTAGGGGAATATCGGGGTTGTTTATATATGGGACAAAATGCTTCTTTATCTGCCACAGATATGGTTCTTCGTTACGGTTCACTTACAGTTCGGAAAAACATTATATCATTACAGATTTGAAGACGGTCAAGATTAACACACCGCAAGTTGACAAGCCAGTATAAAGTGAATAAATTTGCAAAGAAACAATAAGAACTGGTTGAACCGGTTCTCAGATTATGAAGACGAAAAGTGAACAAAAACCCCGCCGCCACGCTCACCTCAAAAGTGGCTGCCACTTTTGGATGATTACCTAACGACACAAAAGTTTTTGTTAATGTTTTCTCTTGATAACAGACCATCAGTCGGTTGATAAACTTTAACATCGTTTTATAATGAATAATAGGTATACTTTTGGTATGTTGGATTAATTAGGTTGAACTCTGAACAAAACTGAACGTGAAGGTCCCCGCTTAATTCCTGTTTATTCTGTTTGTCTATCATATTATTTCTACCCGTGGATGTTCTTGTCAGAGTTTCGATTTTTCATGGTTTTGCTGTTTCAAGACTTTCAAGACCAATATAGGCTGGATCAATCTTTGCTAACGTCCTGCTGTGGTAGCTCTTTATGATGGTTTGTTTTTTATTTCTCTTCATCAATATGTGCTGTTTCTTAATATAAGCAACCACTTTTTTATCTTGCATTCGTTAGTAACCCCAGCTGCCGCGATTATCTATATTTTCTTTAATGGGGTAGCTGCAATTATTTATAGAAGTTGAGGATCTTGATTGTTTTTGGTTTGATACCATCACACCCATTGGTAAAAGTCAAATATTTGTTAAAGATCTTCAATTACCAGTTGATTCGTTTGTGACCATAGTTATTAGTTATAAAATTTTGTTAAAAAGTTAAGCATTCTGCTGGCGTTGGTGGATACAGTTATGTTCTTTACTACTCTATCATTTGCCTTGGGTTGTATTGGATGGGTTACTCAGATATCTTTCATTTGCTTGATCTCAAGTTCAATGGATCCTTTTTGATTGTTATTGTATTTTTCATATTATTGTAGTAAGTCTTCTAGATTGCTTTCAGGCATTAATCTTATTTTCTATTGGAATCATCATTCAAACTTCTGAATTTTTTGGGTAATCATTTAACTACCTTTCTAGGTTTCTTTGTTAGTATTTGTTGTGGACTATAAGGAAAACCAGTTAGATTTATACTTCTTAGGTTTATTCTTCATTGAGGAAGATTGGGAAGCATTAAGCATTTATGGTGTTTAGTATTTATAGGTTCAGTTTTGTTTTATTTACAGTTTGGGTGGGAAATAGACGTTATTTTGAATCGATTCATTTCATCTGATAATCTAATTATTGTTTGACAGGTTTATTCTGTGTTTATAGCATTTGTTTGTTGACTGATATAGTTCATTCTAATATTATATTGATTCAGTTCTGACTTCTTCCACGGTTAATGTTTTGTATGTTTGTTGAATCTATAGGTTTATTGGGGCCAAACTCTGTTTCTGGTCTGGGTGGTTGGTAGATTTGATTTTCGATAAGCATCTTATTAAGTTCTTCTCTGCCCATCTATTTTTATGATATCGGTTTGTTGGCTTTATGAAATAACTATTTTATTAGGATAGTATTAGATTCAGTAGACAAGCTTGCTGTAAGTTTAACGGTATATCCATTAAAACATTAAACTATTGTGGTAAAATATTACTTTAAAGTTGGCATCCCTGTCGTACTGTGGGGTTTCCATCTTAAGACAGAGATATTTACAATCAGCCCCGAGATGGATTGGCCTCAACATGGTTGACCTAGGGTTGCGGGGTTGTCAAACGATTTCTCATCTCTAACAGAAGCCTACGATATAAATAATATCACCCTTCCACCCTCACGTATCGCGCAGACGAGATATTTTTCTGTTGACAGCGATTCAACCTATGATCAGTCTTACTTTTTCACATTATCTTTTTGTTTAAATTTTATAAAACATTAACTATAATGACCGTTACCTGTGTTAGCCGACAAAACGAAGAGACATGCACTGCTCTGGGTAAAATAAGTAGCCCTTCGTACTTGGCCGGAGCACCGACCGGAGGCGGAGAAAACACTGCATGTAACACAGTCAAGAAAAAACGCAAAACAATATCAACTTGGGGCGCCCTAAACTCATATTCTGTAGTTATTTTTAAAAGCAGGAAGAAGCACATCAGGATGAGTTATAAAAGAATTTATTGTAATCAGCTGGGGAACACAGCTCCATGAAGCTGTATGGTTATTGTTCTTTGTTGTGATAGGAACCCATAGTAGAGGTCAGTCTAAAAGGAACGTTGGGGTTGTTGGCAAACGTTTAGATAGGTCAATTTCACCATTAATCAAAATCTATATTTGTATAAGTAAAGGTATTTTGATCTTTTATAGGTATTTATGATTAGTTTTCAACCGATAGACAGACACCTTATATGCTTGGTATTGTTTGCCTGGATCTATTATTAATTTTTTTTTATAAGCTCATGACAGATGTTGGGCCTTAACTAATTATATCTTAATCACTGGGTTCTTTGCCAAAGGTTGTAGCTTCTGACAGTTTTGCGGTTTAGAGAGAATGGAGGACGGGGGGTACCAAACAGATATTTTGGTCGGGTACGCCTTACTGCTTGTAAAAGATTGTACAGCAAACCTCTACTTCGCCAAATCTGTAAGATCAACACGTTTTTACATAGAAGTAACTGTTTGCGCATAAATGATGGAAGATGTGATTTCAAATCTTGATTCAAATCTCGATGTGGCCCCGGTAATATCTATTTTTGCTTAAAATTTGTGACTCACTTCTATGAATGCCTTGAGATCAACGCGTTTACAAAGAAATTGCCATGATTTTTATTACTAAATAGTGGAAATACGATTTTTCTAAATTGAGCAAACTCGATAAATGAACCTGTATAATACCTCCATGCCTAATATTAATATGAATACATCGGACTCCGTTTAATACAAGAGAAAAGACGGTTCTTGTTAAAGATGGAAGGAAGAATTTCAAATCGAGCTCAGCGCTCGATTAACTGATTCTGTGCCCGATAAGCTAATCGCTGTGTATGATATTACAGGATCGACGTTTACCACAAACGAACGGATGGACAAACGGTGAAATGGCTAAATCCGACTCGATGGTGAATGCTGATCAGATCTTCTGCTTCATTTGACGGATTCGAGTAAACAATTACTCTATTTTGCATAGAATTGCAACTAGTCCCTTTCCCATTTAAGTGGATAAGGATAAGGAAAAAAGATTGGTTCTTCAGTTCCCTAACAGGACATCAACATGTCATTAATACCATCAGTATGGCATTGATTTTTCATTTAATTCAATATTAAATCAGATATTTAACACCTTTAAACATTTATAGATTGTGTAAATTCTTTAAGGGATTGAACCTATTTCGTATACAAGAAAATGGGCTGGAGGACAAAACAAAATAGATAAAAGACAAAAACTGGATATGATCTTTTAAAAAGTGGAAACTGATAACCACAAAGATACCTGTACAGAGACTTATTGGGCATTTGGAACTGATCAAAAAAATGTGAGTTGGTTTTTTAAATGTTTGGTTTAATAATTGGTAAATTAAGTCTAAATGTATTTAAATTATTGTTTTATAAATACGAGTGCCTGTCCAGTCTTTTTGAACTTCCCAACAGTATAGAATAATGTCGCCCATCCCTATCAGTCTTCGCCCATCCTCCCACTTCTCATGCCTTCCACCACTTCCATCTGCCACATCCTGGGCTTCCACACATCCCATGCACTTCCACCTTTTGAAATGACTTACTGCCCGGCCAGTCCCCATCTACCCATATCCTCCTTCCGCCCATCCCACATCCAATTCACTTACCACCTTACGGTGTCAAATGACAGTGGATATCTGCATTTATTTATTCATATTCAAGATTTACGGTCGTAAAAACTATGATAAATAGAAGTTACGAATGAATATGAACCAATGTTAATGGTTGGAAAAAAACAGAATCGAGCTTAGACTTACCGTTCAATAAGTGTATACCTTTTGTGGGAATGACCAGGATATCTTTGGCAAAATTCTGCGTACATTCTCATACTGATAACGGGTTGGTATACCAAACCATGTATTAGTTTCACTTTCAGATGGCGCTGAAGAAAACTAAGATTTCAGTTCTTCGTCCTGGAATATTTGTATGAGGGAAAAATCGTTGCGATATAGTGGCCTTGACAGACTGTCAATACTGGCCTTCAAGTCCAGTTTTGCCAGGTTTCGAGATCATGGGCAAATCTTTTAGGTGGTACTGGTGTATTGCATATTGGTTTGTTTTGCTTGGTTAGCGCCCTCCCTTTCAGACCTCATAGGAGGGACTGAAGTCTGGGAAATAGTGGATGATACGAGATCCATCTCATGAGGCCAGAACTCAAATGAACTCTATTACCATTAAGCTACGACGAAACTACTGCCCCGGTCACACATCTGAATGATTGGCGTTTCAGAACACGCGAGTTGCCAAAATGCAATTCCATTTTAAAATCGGCAGGTTTATTAATATAATATGTTTCAGCTATATAAGTATTTGGGCTGCCACTTACATGGTTACATAATTTGACTGCTGTGAAACTATCGATAGAGCGATCAGTCCCATCAATTGGTTTAGCCAGAAGGGGCGGTCAAGAATTTAAAAAAATGTTTAACACTTTCTTTTACAAATCTTTACAAAATTTAAGAGTAAATTTAAAATTTAATTGATTAGATAAATCAAGTTAATTTGTATTTTAACTGATAGAACATTCATGAAAAGAAATATTATATTTGGCAGTCTACATCATTAATATTCGATTTGGAGATATTGCTTCCTTGCGGCTAAAGTGGCGCTAATGAAACACAGAGACTTTGCTGATAGCATATTTCTCGCGAGCGGAACATATCGAGTCGGTTAAACCGACTTTAACCCTTCGTTTATATTGAGGCCGTAAGGCTATGCTGAATATATTGGATAATTGGGTTAAGACAGACAAGAAAGCAAGGCAATGAGAGGAGTCCTTGAAGATTCCTCTATTTATTCATTTTATTCTTGTCTATATTTCCCATAAAATGATCAATAAAGTTTCTGATTTTCCATGTAAGTTGCTATTTCTAGAACTCAGAACAAACTATATGGTACGGATCAAATACTTTCTTGTAGTCTATATAACAGTAGTGTAACTTTCTATTTTTATGATGGTTTGTTTTATTTTTAACTTTATCAATAATAACTGTTCCAACTTACGGCTCATGAGCTGTATTTTCCATCCTTTTGTTCGTGGTAATATTATTAGCATGATTATTATATTTCTTTAATGATGGCTATGAAATATTTTATAGGATTGAGGGATATGTTTGATTGTTTTGGTTTATTCTCTTCGTCTTGCGACAATAGAATCTGACGGCACATTTGGGTCTTTCGTTAAAAATAGTTGATTCGTTTATGATAACATAGATTGTATGGTTATAAATTTTGTTCAAAGTTAAGCATTCTACTGGTTTAGCGAATGGATAGGTTGTATTGTTCTTCCTCTATCATTTTACCTTGGGTGTATTGGATAGGTTTACTCAATTATCTTTCATTTGTGATCTCGATTCCGTGGATTCGTACCTGATTGTTCTATTATATTTTACTATATGTGTATAGTCTTCTAGATTGCTTCGGAGAACGTGTCTTATTTCTATTCGAATATCATTCAGGCTTCAATTTTGGGCCATCATTGCTTTACCTTTCTGGGTTTCTTCTATTAGTGTTTACGTTGTATGATATGGAAACTCCCCGATTAGGTACAAGCTTGAAGATTGTTTCTTCGTGAGAAGGTGGAACATTTGCTTGTTTATAAATGTTTATTATTATAGGATAGTTTTGTTCTTCAGAGTTGGGTGAGATGGGTTTATTTGAGATCAATTCCATTTCATCTGATAATCGTATTGTTTGTTGGTTGATTCTATGTTTATAACATTGTTATTGACTGAACTCTACTAGTTTCAAGTATTCATTGCCTATATTAGTCCAGTTTTCATTCTTCTGATTTAATGTTTTGCCTTTGTAACAAGCTATAAAATATCAGTTTATTGGGATGGGGCTCGTTCGATCTGCTATTGGTTGTTGGGTGAGATTTTTCGATAAACATCTTGTCGAGGTCTTCTCATATCTATTTTTATAGATGGCTCTTAGTTTGGTGACTTTGTATGCCCAGCACATGAGATTGTTGTTAAATTCGGTGATAACCGCTTGTAGTTAACAGTATATCATTAAAACATTTGAGCTATTCATTAATTTTACTTTTGGTTGGCATCATAATCGTATATGGGTTCTACCCGTCTTAAGACGGGAATATTTAATCATCAACGGATGGTTAACTAACGACGGTTGACAAGGTTTCACGGGGTTGTCAGGCCAAATCATCAACAGAGGAAACACCGTCATTGTATTATCTTACCTTCCACCCCTCCATATCTATGCGCAAGATTGAGGTCATTTTCTAATTACGACAACAGTTCAACTTCAAATCAGATCTTATTTTTTATTTATCTTTTTAATTTAAAATTTTCTCTCGGTTATTAATTAAATGACGTTCACGTGGCCCCAGCCGACACCAAGCCAGGGCCTAATGTATGCTACAGGTAAAACAAATGGCAAACAGCCGAACCGACAGAGCGGAAGTTATTTTTTATGACACAGATCAAGAAGAAAACATAAAACAATATCGCTTGGAACTAAATATATTTATAACAAGTTACAATTTTCAGCTGGGAAGAAAGCATCAGGTTGATTACTCGCGGGGTTGTTGTAATCAGCTGAAGGCGAAAAACTTTGTAGAAGCATAGTTAGTGGTTCAACGATTGTGATTAGGGACGCAAAATTGCGGTCGGATTAAAGGAACGTTGAAGTTAATTTGTAGGCGGTGTTTAAGGTAAGTCGATTTCACCATAAATCAATCTATGCTAACAAGTAGGTATTTTGATCTTTTTTACTGTTTATAGATAATTTCAATAAATGGGCGAACTTTTGCCCTTAGCATACCTTCCGGTGTTTTTGCTTTGGTTCTCATTGTGGTACACAGCAGACAAGATATTCAAGTTAACAATTGCTCTCTTAAATCACTGGGTTCTAACTTAAAATTGCGCTCAACGGTTTTCGCGAGTTAAGAAGAGATGGAGGTTAATTGCAAATACAAGACTGACGATCTGGTACCTTGCCACCCTTTACATGCAAGGTGCGAAACTCTGCATACCCGAGTCTGAGATCAGCACGTTTACATGAACAGTGAACGTTTGCATAAATGATGGAGGAATAGCGGGTTTTCCAAATCTGAACAAACTCGATAACTGGCTTTGATATACTCTATGCAAAATTTGTTGGCTCAAGCTGCGCGAATACCTTTGGTCAACTTTGCGTTGCCAAAGAAGGCGACGATTTTCTTCTTAAGCGATGGAAGATGCGGGTTTCACGGTCCCCGAGCAACTCGATGTGGCTGATACCACCTACGCCATACAAAAATATGATATCAGATCCGCGTTTATAGAGAAAGACGATTCATGGCCAAAGATGGAGAAGGAAGAAGAATACCAGAAATCACGAAACAAGCTCGATGTGGGTGACCTTGTTTCCAAGCTCAGTGGCTCTATATGATATAGGATCGGGCGCGTTTGCCACGAACAGACAGACGGACCGACGAACCAGAAATGGCTAAATCGACTCGGCTGTTGATGCTGATCAAGAATATATATACTTTATTGGGTCAAATGCTTCCTTCCCTGTTACATAAATTTACACAACTTCATGATCCCCTTTTTCCCATTTTAAATGGGAACAAGACCTCAAAAGAAAAAAATTTGGTTGCTGAGTTCCTATGGAACGTCCCTTATGTCAACAATACTCAGTATGGCATTGATTTTTAATTTCATTCAATACTATTAAATCAGAATATTTAACCCACACTGCACAAAGCATTTATAAATTTAGTAATAGAAATTCTTTAAAAGTTGAACCTATTTCATTATGCCAAAAGAAAATAGGCGCAAGGAGGACAAAAAATATAAAATGGGTAAAAAGGCAAAAACGGATATACAGTCTTTTAAAAAAGAAGTGGAAACTGATAACCACAAAATACCTGTGCAAGACTTATTGGAGCGTTTGGGAACTGATCAAAAAATGGTAAGTTAGTTTTTTAAATATTTTGGTTTATTAATTGCTTAAATTCAGATATAACCGTATTTAAATTATTGTTTTTATAAATAACTAGTGTATAACCGGTCGCGCTTTGCTGAGCCTTTAACCGTAAAGAACCAATATTAGCCCACATCCTATCCAATGTTCGCCCACATCCCTCCCACTTCTCGCCAACATACCACCACTTCCCATCCACTTACACACATCCCACCGACTTACCACACACATCCCATGCACTTCCCACCCACTTTTAAACCAACCCAGCCGTCCCCATCTCACCCATATCCTATCCACTTCACGCCCACATCCCACGCACATCCCATTCACTTACCACCCACGGTAATTAAACCCAAATAGTGGAATAATCCACTTTACATTGAAAACACCGTATTCAAAATTTGCAATTGTGCAAAAAATATGGTAAATAGAAGGTGCAGATGGTATAGACCAATAAATTGCGTAGTTTGGAAAAAAACGAAATGAGCTTAGACTACGCCGTTCAACAAATGTATACTTTTGTGAGTGTCCCCGAGGATTATCTTTAGCAAATTCTTGCGTGCCTTCTCATGCTGATAACGAGTTGGTATGCCAAAGCCATGTGTTAGTTTCCGCTTTCAAGATATTTGCGAAAAACTAAATTTCAGATTTCTTGCCGTCCTAGAATATTTGTACTGAGAAAAATCAAACACGCGATATAAGTATTGCCAATGGTGTCAATACTGGCCTTCAAAGTCAAATTTTACTTGATTTCAGATCATAGGCAAATCTTTTAGAGTGGTGCTGGTGTGCATATTGGTTTGTTGTAGTTGTATGCCTCACATACCAGGAGCCTCACATAGAGGACTCTAGTCTCTTGAGAGTAGTGGATGATGCGAGATCCATCTCTATGAGGCTTAAGAATCCAATGGAGCTCCAATGCCATTAGCTGCAACCGAAGCTACTGCCCGAGTCACACACACTTTCCTAGTCAATTGGCGTTTCAGAGACACGCAAATTGCTTTTAAAATTTTAATTCCATTTAAAATCGGCAAGCTTAGTAATATAATATTAATATGTTCAGCTATTATAAAGTATTTGGAGAAGCTGCCCATACATGGTTGCATGAGCCGATACTTATTGAAATATCGATAGAGAGAGCAATCGAATCATCAATTGAACAGCCAAGAAAGAGGGCGATTAAAATTTTAAAAAATGTTTTGCCGCAACACTTTCTTTTTACCAAATCTTACCCAAAAAAATTTAAAAATTAAAATTTAAAAAATTTAATTGATTAAAATGAAATAAAATTAATTTGTATTTTAACTTCATTGAGAACATTCGCTGAAAAATATTATGTTGTCGGTCTGTGTTCTAATATTCGATTTTGGAAGTGTTGCTCACTTTGCGGCTAAAAGTGGCCTTTCGCTCGTTTCACCCCGCCAGTTCCTCCTAATGTTTTAAATGTGGGTGTGAGTTTACGACCACTTAGCACAATTTTAAAATATTTATTTTGAAATCTGCAATATTCATCTTCGGTTTGCGTGTACTCGCTCCGAAGTGCATAAGCCAATTGAAAAGCTCACGCTTATGACGCAGCCCCAGAAAAGTGACAGCTCGATAGTTATCACTATAATTTTAGGAGTCGACAAATGCGACCATGAACGAATATAAACATTTTTTAGCGGCATCTATTCTGATATGTGCTTAGCCAACCAAATGTTTTACAGGAATATATATAAATTGCAAAGGCACAACATAGCCTAGCCAAAAAGGTTATCGAACAGTGTCATAATCATACAAATGATCGGTCGAAAAATGGGTGTTTTTGAGAAAAACTGGTTTTTTGTCAATATTGCCGCTCTTAATCACGGTCATGGGTAATATTGAATGTTTTTAAGCTGATCTGCGAAGTTTGGTCGAAGTCGCTAAGTGTATCAAGACTTCGGCACAGACGAAGTTAGCTTTGCCTTTCTCGTTATGTTTATGTTTAGCCGCAAAGAATGCTCATGTTTTCAATACCTCGGAATTTGCCCAATAGCACTAAGGTAAACTATCCTAGTAAGCATTCGTTAAAGTGCGTAGCACACTTTTAAGAGCAGTGGAGGTAAATTGAAATATAAAAATAGAGGCCAGCTAACTTCGGCTCGACCGAAGTTTATATACCCTTGGAGCTTGATATATGCCTGACAGTTTGTATGGCAGCTATACTATATAGTAGTCCGATTTCGAAAAGCCTTGGTGAAATTAAAAACTTATAAATAAGAGCGTTGGGAGCGATAGCATTGAAAACCAAAAAGTTTTTCTCACTAAAACTAGTTTTTCGACCGATCGTTCCTTTGACAGCTATATGCTATAGTCATCCGATCCGGCCGGTTCCGACAAATGTGCAGCGTATTTATACCAAAAGACTTTGTGCAAAGTTTGGTTAAGATAGCTTTAAAACTGACGGAGGAGATAGCATAGAAACAGACGGACAGACGGACGGACAGACGGACAGACGGACATGGCTATATCAACTCAGCTCGTCATGCTGATCAAGAATATAGATACTTTATGTGGTCGGAGATGCTTCCTTCTATGCGGACAATTTGAATATACCCTCTCCAAGGGTATAACAAATTAAATGTTTTTATACCCTGTAGTACAGGGCCTGTACCCATTGAAAATGGGTCAAAAGAGGATCATGAAGTTGTGCAAATGTATGTAACGTGGAGAAGGAATCATTTCCGACCATATAAAGTATATATATTCTTGATCACCGTCAACAGACGAGTCGATTAAGCCATGTCCGTCTGTCCGTCCGTCCGTCCGTCCGTAAGTCCGCCCGTCCGCCCGTCTGTCCGTCCGTCTGTCTGTATTATTTGTTGTTGGGGAAGTGATGCACCGCGACCAATTTTGGTCTATTGTGCCCCCCTACTGAATTTACAACTCCCCTAGCAGCCCTAACTCCTGTACAAAAGTCAGGATTTTTGTGGGTTCTGTAGAATGTGTTTCCCAAATCTGTTGAGTCTGCGCCTCGCTAGGGCATCGCAGTGTACTAGTATATGCTCAGAGGACTCCTCCTTCTCTTCACAGTATCTGCAAAGCTGGGTGTTTGTTATTCCCAACTTGTACATGTGGCTCCTCAGTCTGCAGTGACCCGTGTAGAGCCCTGTCAGAATTCTGAGGGCATTCTTTCCTTGTTGGATTAACTTTTGAAACCTTTTTGAGGTTGTGGTTCTCATTCCCCTGGTGTTTACCCAGGAGGCTGTTCTAAGCGTATTCTCTTCCTTTCTTAAAAGTCCTTTTATTGTGCCTATGCCGCTGTAGGGTTCTGGCCCTACCATTGCGGTGGCTGCACCTCTTGCGTGCCAGTTCGTCGGCCAATTCGTTTCCGGGGATGTTGTTGTGTCCCGGTATCCATCGTAGGGTCAGGTTGTTCCTGCTGCCTTGTTGATCCAATTTGTTCTTTGTCTCTAAGACTAGCTTAGAGGTGAACTTATTGCTACTAAGTGCTTTAAGCGCTGCTTGGCTATCGGAGAGGATAGCTATTTCTCTATTATGGTAGTTCTTCCCCATATTACGGTCTGCACAACGGCGTGCACATACTTCAGCTTGAAAGATGCTTGTGAATTCTCCCATTGGTTCAGATATTTTCGTTCCTGGCCCTGCTACCCCCAAGTCCGGTTCCTTGGGGCGTTAGGGACCCGTCTGTGTACCACATAATTGTGTGTGGTTTCACTTTATGTGTCTCTTCAAGTGAGATCCATTCTCTCTTATTACTCTTATTATTCTAAGTGATACTCGGCCACCATTTTGTCTCTGGGTTGGAGGATTAAGGGGATTTCCTTTTCTCTGAGGCTTACTATGTGTTTTCTACCAACTCCTTCTGTTGTTAATCTAAGCAATGTTGCTTTTTTCTTCAGGCCGATGGTATGGTGGAGTGGTGTTAGCTCCATCAAAACCTCGATTGCCGCTGGCAGACAGGTACGCATGGCTCCAGTCATGCAAATACATGCTAGCCTTTGCAGTTTTTGCAACTGCGTCCTTACTGTGAGGAGGTTTGCTCTATCTCCCCACACGACAGCTCCATAAGTGAGCATTGGTCTCACAACCCATGAGGTATAGCCATCGGAGTATATGTGGTGCCATGCCCCACGATTTTCCGGCTATGCTCCTGCATGTGAATAGTGCTCTAGTGCATTTTATGAGTGTATACTCTAAGTGCTTGTCAAACCTCAGCCTGTTGTCGAAGACAACGCCGAGGTATTTCACTTCTTTTTCTGGTGTAATGAGGCAGCCTGATAAGCGTATTTGCCTCATTCTACTTAGCTTTTATTTCCAAGTGAATGGTACTATAATGGTTTTCGCAGGGTTTAGGTTGAGCCCAACCTCCTTGTACCAATTAGACGTGACATTCAGACCCCTGGACTATGTCACATAGGGTTTCCACGTATTTTCCTCTCGCAACGATGACAATGTCATCAGCGTATCCTTGGCATGTTATGCCCAGGAGGCGAGTTTTTCTAGGAGTTCATCCACTAGTAGGCTCCACAACAATGGGGAGAGAACTCCCCCTGAGGGCATCCTCTAGTTGTGGTGACTGTGATGGTTTCTTCACCCGCCACTGCAGAGGCTTCTCTGCATCGTAGTAGTGAGTCTACCCATCTGCCTACAGTAGGGTTTATTCCTCTTCTGATCAGGGCATTCTTGACAGCACTATGGGATGTGTTGTCGAATACTCCCTCAATGTCTAGGAAGGCGCATAGAGCCACTTCCTTGTCTTCTATTGTTTTCTCGAGCATCTTCCCGAGTTGATACAATGCCGTGTCGGTCGAACGGCCTGCTCTGTACGCGTGCTGTGTTGGTTGGAGGGGTGCCTCCTTTAACAGCGTACTTCGTATGCTATTGTCCACTAGCTTTTCAATCGTTTTCAGTAAAAACGATGTCAAACTAATGGGTCTGAAGGACTTTGGGTTAGTTATATTCTTCTTCCCAGCCTTGGGGATGAAGACTTCCCTTGCTCTGCGCCAGGCACGTGGAATATACCCAGTTGCCAGACTGCTGGTGATGATCTTCCTGAGGATGGGTAGGAGTATGTCCTTTCCTTCCTGCAGGAATGCTGGATAAATGTTTTCCGGTCCGGGGAATTGGAAGGGCTGGAATGTTCCAATATCCCACTCAAGTCTGCCTGCGGACACAGCTTTCTTGGCTTCTGCCCAGTCAGAGCTGCGAGGCTGGTAGCATTGCTCTTGGTCGACACATTCTTCCGCGGGGATGTTTCCCGGAAAGTGGGTGTCCAACAAGAGACGTCCTCTCTCCTCGCTGCTCACTGAATAGGCATAATTAGCCTTTTTTGAGCGAGATGTTGCCATCCTCTTTCTTTCGTGTCTTCTATAGACTCGCAGAATTTCCTGTAATTCTTTCTTTTGGATTTCCTAATCTCACTATTGAATAGTGTCAGGGCTTGCTTGTACTTATGCCAGTCCCCATTCTTTTTGGCTTCATTAAAAAGAATTTGGGTCTTCTTTCTGAGCTTCTCCAAGGTGGGATTCCACCATGGAGCAGCATTTCCTTTCTCGATTTGCTAAGAGGGCAGTTCTCTTCGTAAGCATCGATTATACTTTTGTTTAGTTCGTCGACTAAGATTTCTAGTTCTAGGGGATGTTTCGGTGACCGAATCCTAGGCATATTATTTTCTAGCGTAGATTAGAAGCCTCCGCAACCTGTCTTACGGGGTTTCCTAGGGATACTCTGCTGTGTGCTAGTTTCCAATCTAAATTGGATACCAATCCTTAATAAAAGTTTTAATTGACTTGCGCGACGCAGTCCCTGGAGAGAAATTCTGAAAGGATAGTATATTTAATATTCTTCCTTATCATTGTACAGGCTCTGGGGAAGGCGAGCTCTTGTGAGGACATGGGTACCTCTGCTTCCTCCACTACCTCCATGTCCTCTACGGGGAATTCCCCGTCGAGCTCCCTCGTCCTCAGCGACATCCTCCTTATCTGTGAGGGGTTCCTCACACGGAGTCTCGCTACTTTCCTCTTCGGCGGGGTGTTCTGACTCCGTCTCTCGCTGATGGGTCTGTCCAGCCAGCTTCGCGGTCTTCTTGAGACCATGTACGGGGATCTTCCCGTACCTGAAGTTTAGCTGGCGACCCATCGAGACGATGGCCTGCATCGAGACTTCGTCGATGCCTATGACCATGAGTCTCCCGCCCCCTTGGTCTTTTCGTGACTTGACCCGCCACATGTCTGTCACAATGTTGTTTTGGTTTCTCAGCATTGTGAGGACCCATTCATCCGCTTTCGCGGCACTCCTTGGGAGGAAGACGGTAATGTAATGGGGCGAGGGAGATATTCTCTCCCATTTTACCGAGAAGGGGTACTCCCTTTCATTCTGTCAACCTTGACACGTTGCTCTTCAGCCACTTCGCGGTCGTCTCATCATTGCAGTCGATGATTAGATGACCCGGCCTGAAATGAATTCCTGCGAAGCTGATGGGCGTATCCCAACATGCCAGGAAGACTTCCTCCAGTATCGCCTTCTCAGTCTAGCTCCTCATGATTGAGGTTGACCTGAGGGTATTCCTCAGGCACTACTGCTACCCTCACCTTTTTTCGCAACGTCTGCATACGTTGCTTGGGGTTGAATGGGCACTAAGGGGGTAGTTACTGCCCTTTCGTCACTGCCAGTTGCAGCAGCCTCTGCTGCAGCCCTGGCGTACCGGGCCCGCCGTTTGCGTCTTCCTCATAGGCTACTGCATGTGAGGGGGGTGCTGGCCGTTGCGTCTTTCGACGTCACGGCTGTGCACTGACGCTTCGGCGTAGCTGTTGGCGGTGTTATGTCCGCGCTGCTTCTCTTCGGGGCAGGGGTGTGTGGTTGCCCCTCTGATGCCCCAGTTCGCGCCTCTTTTGCCATCCGGAGGGCTTCCTCCGGTGAGTGGCCATGCCTGAGGTATCTCAGGTACCACTTTATTCGGGAGCCACAGAGGCCTCGACGATTTGGGTCGTCTAGGCCTCCTGGCTGTCCCCTTGCAGGGAAGGAGTCCTGCTTGGAACGTTTGTCCCCATTGGGAGGAGGCCTTTGTCGGGGCGTGTTCCCTTTTGGGGGAGGGGATGGTTCCTCTTTGTTCCTGTGCTCTTCCCTACCTCAGGAGTTCGGTAGGGACCCCGTGGTGGGGTTCTGCGCACTGGTGCGCGTCTCTCTTCTCTCACGAGGCTTGGACGCTCCTGATCCATCTGCCTCTTTTCGAACTGTCTTGCTACAGCGGCTGCAGGGAGATCCTGCTGAAATTTAATTGATTTACTTGTCTTCATGCTTGAAGGTCCTTTTCTTGGGCCTCTCTACGGTTGACCACCGGCCGAGGCCTAACAGTGGCAAGGCTACTTAGAACAGGCGGACGCCACTTGCCTGAGCCCACCGTTCGAGACTGGACTATTTGTTACCCGGGCCTCCAGCCAGGCTGACTCTCGGCACGGTCCGAGTGACACCTTAGTCCGGCCCGGTGTGAGATGAGCGGGATGGGAGAGGGTTAGGTATTGTGTAGGAGTTGGGTGTGTGTGAGGCTACTTATAGAAGGCGGCAACACAATCGCCTTGTCGGTGCACTACGGCGTGACACCCGCTGGCTGTCCGGGACTGCTTATTTGTGGGGTAAAGCCACTTATTCGCAGTTAACCTCCATAAGAAGGCCTTTCGCTATCCGCAACTGAGGACTGTGAGCGGTGTCTTTTCGTGTAGGCGATCTTACAGCGTTAAAATCAATTTCATTATAATTGCAACTGTAATCTGGGATTAGGTTGCGATCTGGGATTGTTCCTTTCCTCAGAAATCTTACCCCAATATCATCTGGTGAGAAATGATATTGGCATAAAAACAGTGATGAAGTGCTCCCCACAAAATCTTCAGAAAACTGGCATTTTTCCGCCCATTTAATTAAGATTTTTCGGACCTAGAGCCTGCTAAACTCACTAATTAAACATTAGAAAGGTCGCCAGATAAATTACAAACTTTATATAAGAGACGGCACGCTCTCTTGATTTGTAAACAAACTAACAAAAGTTTCAAGAAACAACGCAACGCTTTTTGAATGCTTGCATTCAAAATTTAACGGCCAGTTCTGAGCTTTCTCAAAAAGCTGCTTTAGCTTTTGGTTTGGAACTTTAAGCCTAAGCTTAAGCTTATGTACACCAAAAGGTTGAAAGTTATTAGCCTGACCTATTTTTACTCTTATTGTTTTTTGAGGTTCCCAACTGATTAAAACATTGATTGTATGGAAAGGCAGGTGAAGCGAAGGTTTCGACAGCGATAAGCCTACTGAAGATCCATTCGGGAGAATGATGAAACGGTACCGTATAGGCAACCAGCTCATTTTTGGTGTACAATAATGCATAAGTTGTTTTTAGTTGTGAACAAACACAACTTTTTCGGACCTAGAGCCTGCTAAACTCACTAATTATATTGTTGGTTCCTTTTCTGGAAACGTGAACAACTTAAGGTCAGGAAAATTGCGTCTCGATTTTTGGCAGTGGGACAGGCTGCACTTGTTTCCACTGATCTGTGGTTTTTTTTTCTCGGCCATAGCCATTAGGGCATTCAAATGGGCTAATTAGAAGGTTTCTATCTATCAATTAATCTATTGGAAGTCAACCCTGTGTCAATTAGCAGCAGCAGCACGTAAAGTTGGCGCGCAATAATGCAAAACAACGTACACAATTGTAATTTTGTTATTTTTCCCCAATTTGTTACAATGTATACCGCACTTATATTTTTTATGTCACTGATGCAGCGGATTAACTTTTAGTCGATGGGAAAGCGTATAATATTCAAAATCTTTGAAAATCGTAGCAATCGGGGAGCTCTTTGTAATTGTAGGCTTAAGCGAACGCAAGAACAGAAAATCGTAGCAATCGGGGAGCTCTTTGTAATTGTAGGCTTAAGCGAACGCAAGAACAGAAAGGCAAAGGGGAAACAAAAAAAATTGCCGCGTTTTTCTTCCCACCCAGAAGCGCGCGATTTTCTGCCCAAATCAAAATCAAATTTTACTTAATTTTATTTTTATATTAAATATTAAAGTTCGTAATTTACATAATATGTACATTTCATTACATTAACTATTTACATTAATTAACTATTTTAATTGTTAAATATACTAAATAATTCAAATAGTAAATATACATATACATATTTATATATTTAAAGTTTTTTAACGAATTTTACTAAGAAATATATTGATTTTACAATACATATAATATAAAAATAACAAACATTTATAAATCTATTGGGGTATTCACTTTGTTGAGCACTTGAGCAGTTTTGCCTGACTAGTATTGTGAGCAGCCCTCTGAAATTTGTGCACAACTACGTTTGAGATATGATTCGGCAGTAATCTATGGTTCATTCAAAGTTGGCGCTTTTTCCATACAATTTATATGAATGTTTGATCACACATTTGATTTTAGCTTGTACATATAACGCTTATAGCACTAAGGTACAAGTGCCCGACTTTTCGTAGTCAGGGTCTGGGTCGAGCAAGCTGTGCACAATTTGTTGAGAGTAAATTGTTGTTGGAAATGTTTACACTTTTCCCCAAGTGCTCAAGTGCTCAACAATGTGAACACCCTATATATAAATAAACTAAAATAAATATAAAAATATTCAACCTGTTCATAGCCAATTTTTCACACGTCGCTCGCTGAATACCCTAATGACAATTATTCTTTAATGTTAAGTCATGTTTGAAATATATTTTGTATCTGTATATACGTACATACGTACACGGTGATTACCATAAAATATACTAATTCGAATGATTATCATTTAAAGGCAATACAAAAAAGTTTTTAATATGGGTGGGGGCAAGCGTCTTCCAAAATTAACTTATCTATATATATAAAAAAGTTCAACCTGACTAATTGACTGACTGACTGACCCAGCGGGCTGAACGGACGGGTGACCGTCGCAAAAACAAAACCATAAAAGATAGGAAGATGAGATTTTCACAGTAGTTTTATCTTATATAGAAAGTGAGTACAAAAATAGTCATATAGTATTTCTGTTAAACTTCCAAAAAATAGTTTTTATTTATTTCGTTGGAGCAGCTGTCATTGCCGCTCCAAGCTCTCAGGGGGTTCTTTTTTGAATTGATCTTAGCAGCTAAAGAAGGCTAAGTCTCGCAGCCCCGCTGCCAACAGCGGCAGCGGAGAGACGGTTATATATAGGTACATAGCTATATATAGGTATATAGCTATGCTCGCTTAGGCTGGAGCGTGATATGCACATACATTTGCGTTTGTGTTCATGTGGGGTCCGCATGTGACAATTATGCTGACGCTTACACTTTCTGTTAGCAGACAAAGGCTGGCTCGGATTTCGGCCACTTGGGTTAATGACTTGAACTTGGAATTTATATTTATGTATTGTTTATTTATGTGCATCAATGTATAAGGTACAGTGTGCATTCGATATATGTGCATATTACATCTCCCTTCTTTTGAAAAATAACGTAATATAATGAAGTTATTTTCTTAGTATATCTATGTATAATATGAAGAGATATTTTTTCTTTTGTGTTCTTATTTGTATATATATTTTTTTTTTTTTTTTTTTTTTTTTTTTTTTTTTCAGAAAATATTGGTATATTCCAAATATTTGTTTATTCTAATTATTTTTCGTATTTTATGTAAAATTTGTTATTTTTTTTTTTTTTTTTTTTTTTTTTACTTTATGTATATATATTTGTGTGTGTATGGGGCTTCTTATTTTAGGTATGGCCATACGTGATATATTTATAAGAGAAAAGAAATGATTATGAAATAAAAATTTTTAACCTATTTTTATGTACTATTTGTTTTTTATTTTTATTATCTGATATAGTTATGTTATCTCTATCTCCTAGGTGTTCTACCTTATATGGTCCAGTATATTTAAAATCTAGCTTATGTCCTGTTTCATTTTTTAATAAAACCTGATCTCCTATTTTTAACTCAAGGTTTATAGTATTTTTGTCGTAGTTTATTTTCTGTTTTTGCTTATGGGATTCTAACATAATCCTAGCTCTCTTAAATGCTTGTTCTAGTCTGAATTTTGATTCTTTAGCATAGTTTTCTATATTATACAGTGGTTTTATCTTATCTATACTATTAAAGTGTTTAGGCAAATTTGAAGTTTTACCAAAAACTAACTCATATGGACAATAGTCATGTGCCATAGAGGGGGTTGTGTTAAAACAATATACGAAGTATTGGAGCCATACATCCCAATCTGTTTTGTCAACTGAGATGTATGATCGAATGAATTCATTAAGTGTTCTGTGGCTTCGCTCCACGGTTCCTACAGTCTGGTGATGATGTGCGGTAGAAGTTATGTTTTTGATGTTCAAATTTTTGCATAAATCTTCTATTATTGAATTTTTATATTCTGTTCCCATGTCCGTAATGAACGTCTTCATTGGACCGTACTTTAGAATAAAATCTTCAAATATAGCTTTTGCTACTGTATTTGCACTTTTGTTTTTAATGGGTATTGCTACTAGGTATTTTGTTAAATCGCAGATTAAGGTTACTGCATATTCGTTTCCTTGTTCAGATTTGGGGAGTGGACCGATCGTATCCACGATTACCCTGTCGAAAGCCATTTGTGGCGTTTCAGTTATAGTTAATGGGGTCTTTATGTGTTTAGTTGTTTTTGATTTTTGGCATTTGGGGCATTTTCTTATATATTTTGATATGTCTCTTGTCATGTTTTTCCAATAATAATGCCTTTTAATTTTTGCTATCGTTCTAGCTATGCCTGTATGACCTCCTTGTATTGGATCGTCATGGAATGTAAACAGTATTGCTTCTTTCTCTTTTTTTATTATTTGATAATAGGGTCACCGGCTTGAGTAGCGCTACTCTTAGAGATTGTAATATTTTATTGCCCATTATTTTAAAAGATTCTATTGAGATGGTGTCAAATATCTTTTCGCTCGGTGCCACTTTGAGTTGGCTGATATTAAGTATACCGGCTTCTTTTTCAAGCCTTTGAAAGAACTGACCTAAGTCGAGAATTTCATTGGTGTACATATCGCTAACGTCAATTCTTGCCATAACTTTTTTCCATGTTTTAGTAAACATAGTGAATCCGTTATTCGCAAGGTCACTACTTTTCGTACCTCATCATTTACAATGACTTCGTATACGTTGGGCTGAGAAGCTTTATTTAGAGATTGCCTATGCAAATCTACTTTTTCATTTTCTTTTCCTGCGCAGGAATTTTTCTGTTTACTTTGGTTTCTGGTAGTGACTTTCAGAATTTGATTGTTTGTTTGTATATTTTTTAAGTCCGTGATAGTAATTCTTGATAGCGCATCGGCTACATGATTATCTTTGCCCTTTAGATATTCTACTGTAAAATTATATTCCTCTAATTCAAGTCTCATGCGTGTTAATTTGGAACTGGGGTTTACCATTGAAAATAGATATGTGAGTGCTCTGTGATCTGTTTTGACAGTGAAGTGTCTACCATAAATATATGGCCTGAAGTGTGTTATTGCCCAATGAATGGCTGATAGTTCTTGCTCTGTTGTACTTTTGTTGCTTTCGCCTTTTGTAAAAGATCTTGATGCGTATGCAATTGGAAGCTGGAGTCCATTTTTGTTTTGAGTTAGGACTGCTCCACACGCTTGCTTACTAGCATCTGTAATTATGCAAAATTCTTTGCTGAAATCTGGATATTGTAAAAGAGTTGGGTTCATTAGTGCCGATTTTAGATGTTCGAAGGCGTTTTGGCATTCAGTTGTCCATTCGAATTTTATATTTTTCTTACATAATCTTGTTATGTGACGAGAATAGTCGGCAAAATTTCTTATAAATCTTCTGTAATAATTACAAAATGCAACAAATCTTCTAGCGCTGTCCGCATCATGTGGGACTGGGTAATTTTGAATGACGTCGTATTTTTTGTCGTCGGGCAAGATTCCTTTATCTGTGCATTTATGTCCTAGAAAAGTGACTTCATGCATAAAAAATGAACATTTTTCGGGATGTAACTTTAGGTTATGTTGCCTACATTTCTCAAAAACATCAGTTAAGTTTTTGAGCATATGTTTTTCGGAACAACCAATGACTATTAAATCATCCATATAAAGAAATGCTTGCGAAGGTTCTAGTCCAGAGAAAGCTATAGTCATCATTCTCTGAAAGGAGTTTGGGGCTATTTTTAAGCCGAATGGTAATCGTGTGAAGCGATATGAACCATTGCTTGTTGAAAAAGATGTTATATCTCTTGAACTTTTTTCAAGCTCAATTTGATGAAAACCTGACATTAAGTCAAGGCATGAAAAATATTTTGCTCTTCCTAGTTGATCTAAAATGTCATCAATTCTAGGGAGTGGAAATTTATCGGATAACAGTTTTTTATTAATCTGACGATAATCAATTACTAATCGCCATTTTTTCTTTTCGGAATTTGGGAGTGACTTTTTTGGTACTAATAAAAGTGGGCTATTATAAGGTGATACAGATGGTTCGACTATTTTGTCATTAATGAGTTTTTGGACTTGTTCTTGAATTTCATCTTTTTGACTATGAGGACTTCTGTAGTTTTTTATGTATGTTGGTTCATCATCCTTCAATCTCAGTTTTTGTTTATAAAAATTATTTGTAGTTATCGGTTCGGTTTCTAGTCCGAATACATCGCTATATTGGGTGCATAATGTTGTTAGTTGTTTATGAAATTGTGGCGGGAAATTTTTCGAAAGTTGGGTTAATACAGTTTTTTCTCTGTTTTCTAAGTCTGTTTCAACTACTTCGTAGTTTGAAAGTGATTCATATTTTAAGTGGTTTACGCTGACTAACTGATCTGTATTTGTTGTATTTAGTAGTCTTATGAATGCATTTTTGACTGTTGTTATGGTATTTGCTATGTAAATACCCTGCTGAATTTCCTGGTTCGGAATAAATACACTGTCTTCTGCTGAGATTATTTCGATTTTTCGGACAACTTGGGATCTTGCTGGCAGAATTATGGTGTTATTGCCAGGGCTGAATGTTATTGGAACATAAATGTGATTTTTTAAATTATTTGGTCTCATTATAAGCCAGTCTTCAGATGGCATGCAGTCTAATTGACAGTTGTATTTTTTTATGAAATCGAGTCCTAGTATTCCATCACAAGGAATAGCGAATTGTAAATCAACGATATGAAAATCATAGGGAATTATATATTTAGAAGTTTGAATTTCGATAGAAGTTAGCCCTTTTGATTTGGTAACTTCTTGATTTATTCCCTGTATATTGATAATATGATTAGTTTGGATGTGTTGAAAAACATCGGAATTTTCCTTTAATATGGATATATCCGCACCTGTGTCTATTAAAAAGACTAGTTCTTTTCCCGTTGCTACATGTATAAAAGTTACGAATATGTTTTGGCTGAGATTGATGGTGTGAATTTTACTGTTTCCTACTGTTGAGTACCTAAAGGGTTTTGGGAGTTTCCCTGGTTGTTTCCCGTTGCGTTTTGGGCTACTCTAACATTGTTGCTGTTGTTATTGTTATTGTTATTATTGGGATAACCTCCGTTTTGGTGGTTATTTCCCCTATAACTTCCTCTGTTGTTTCCTCTATTATTTCCTCTGAAATTATTATTGTTGTTTTGTCCATTATTGCGGTTATAATTATTGTTATAATTATTATTATTATAATTGGTATTATTATAATAACCGCGGCCATTGCCTCTTCCGCGAGAATTACCTCGATAATTATTACCTCGATAATTTTGTCCTCCACGGGTGTACAATATTGTATTCTGACTGCCTGTCATTTCAGTACTACTTTGTAAGTACTTCGTGATGGCTTCGTTCATTGTTGTGAAATTTCCAGCCTCAAGTATTGTTTTAAGTTTTCCATGTTCACAATTTTTAACCATTGTAGCGATGGCTTCTTTTGTACTGAATTTATCAGCGTGTTCAGCTGATAAACCCTCATCGATATACGATGCTTCCAATAGCCTCCGCAAATGATCGATTTCTGTCGTAAACTTTTCTGCAGTTTTGCCCTTTTGGCTGGTTTTTGCCAATTTTGCCTTTACTACGTCGGACGTTTCACCGACTATAGTGTCTTGCAATTTTTGTATAATTGCGTTAATAGTGGTCTCGTTTTGAACTTTATATAGAGTGGACCCTATTATTTTCGATTTTATGACTTCAACGGCTAACTCTTCGAAATCACCTTTTGTCAAGTTCACTAACTTCAAAGCGGTTACAAATCTTTGAAGATGTAGCTTTTGTCCATTAAATTCTGGAATAGCATTTGAAATGTCTTTTATATATGCCCTTTGGGCAGCTGGGTCTGCCATTATGTTTTCTTTTGTTTCGATGTCGCTGGTATCTGAATCTAGTTCTTCTTGTATTGGTAATGTTATTACCGCCGGAATTGTTAGATCGTGTAGATCTTTTTCTTTTATTTCAACTTCTTCGCTCAATTCGGAACTTTCATCGTCCGTTGACTCTATTTCTGCCTGTTCTGCTGTTTCTTGTTCTTCACTCAGATCTATTGTCAAAGGAGTATTTAGGATAGTCGGTATGGATATATCTAAATGATACCTCTCTTTGACAGTTAATAGATTAGAACGTAACCTGATCAATAATTTCGATATTTTCGACCAGTTCGTTGTACTTATTGTTTTTCTATTTTCATGCACTAATATTCTTACCTCGTTGAAAGAATCGACAAGAATCTTTGCGTGTTTATTTACTGTTTCCTGTTGTGTTGCCCTATTCTGGCTTACACATTTGTAAGACTTATCAAAAATGTCTTTGATTTCACGGATATGGTGAGTCAGTTGCTCCCATTCCATACTAAGTTTTTATATATTTTTCCTTTGTTTGTGCATAATTTTTTTTTTGCACATTAGTTTGTCCTATCTCGGGATGAATGTCTACTTCTAAAAAACGTTTTATCGGATATCAAAAGAGATTTTGTATCTATCTATGGGTAATTCCCTTTTATTAGAATTGTACTCCTTTTCCAAAATTGTTCCGATACTGTCTTAAATATTTTAAGGTTTTTTTTTTTGTATTTATTTTTATTTCATTTTCATTTCCCTTATGTTAGCGTACTGTGTACATATACATACGTATATTTTGGTTTTTTTTTTTTTTTTTAAATATATTTTTATAACAATTGTTTGCGCCAATTTTTTTTTTTATTATTAGATCTTGTCTAGATCGTTAGCTTGGCTTAAGGCTCTTTTTGTTACACACTTATTGTGGAACATATAAGCTTTGTACAGAATGTATGCGCACATAATAAAAACAATTATTGATAATAATATATTTGTTAAATTTGAATCAATACTTTGTGATTCGATTTTGTTTATTACGTTTGCAGTGGAGTCCACTGATTTTGTATCAATTAACCCCATTTTGGGTATTATTTCTGTATTGTAGTTAATGTCAGTTTTTGATATTGAATTGCTTATCATTTATATTTTATTAATTTTCATTCTGATACATGACTGTTCACAGCCGGGATTTTCAAGAGGCCTCTTGCAGTCTGCTGGGCACTTTGGTTTCCTTGCTTCTATTATGTCTTCCTTATTTTTATAAGCTTCTAATTCCCTGTATGTAATGTATTATAATTTTAGTTGTTTACAGGTTTCCCTACCTAGGTAAAAAAAAAATGAAAACCCGCAGCTAGAAACTGCCTGGTTTGTACAATTGTATTAATATTAGTTTGCATCGCAGTGCAAAGAGACGTAGAATTTCAAATTAATTAATGTATAAAATTACTTTTAATTCTGCTCGCTGGTCTGCTGGTCTTCTGGCACCGATGCTGGCTGCACAGGCTGTTGTCTGGTGGCTGCTGCTTATGTCCACGGCCTATGGGCTCAGGCGGTACCGGTGCCGGTCATCGCACAGGTGTAAATTTCGTCTTTGGGGATTGATGATTGGATTGATGTATTAATATATATACCTTTTTTTTCCATTAATAATTTTTTGCTGAGCGAGTCAGAGTTTTTTGATTCCCATTCGCAGAATCCATCTGCAGATTCCAGGGTCACGGTCTTCTTGAATTAAATTTATCCATCTGCAGGTTCTAGTGTCTTCTTGAATTCATCTGCAGATTCCAGGGTCACGGTCTTCTTGAATTAAATTTATCCATCTGCAGGTTCCAGTGTCTTCTTGAATTCGTCTGCAGATTCCAGTGTCTTCTTGAATTCGTCTGCAGATTCCAGTGTCTTCTTGAATTCGTCTGCAGATTCCAGTGTCTTCTTGAATTCGTCTGCAGGTCCTGTCACGGTCGCCATATAGTATATCCGAAGATTTCCAAAAAATATAGTTTTTATTATTTTGTTGGAGCAGCTGTCATTGCTGCTCCAAGCTCTCAGGAGGTTCTTTTCGAATTTATCTTAGCAGCTAAAGAAGGCTAAGTCTCGCAGCCCCGCTGCCAACAGCGGCAGCGGAGAGACGGTTATGTACATAGCTAGGTATATAGCTATGCTCGCTTAGGCTGGAGCGTGATATGCACATACATTTGCGTTTGTGTTCATGTGGGGTCCGCATGTGACAATTATGCTGACGCTTACACTTTCTGTTAGCAGACAAAGGCTGGCTCGGATTTCGGCCACTTGGGTTAATGACTTGAACTTGGAATTTATATTTATGTATTGTTTATTTATGTGCATCAATGTATAAGGTACAGTGTGCATTCGATATATGTGCATATGTGCATGAAAAAAACTATTTTTTTTTTTTCATCCGATCAAATTTTTCAAAGCTATGAAAATTCGACAACAATAAGGTTGTGTGAGGTGCAGCGATTACGCAACTCATTTTCAAAATTACACATAACAAAACATAAGTTGTAAGCATAGTACGCGAAATAATTTGAAAAAAATCCGCCCACGAGGAAAATGGTCGGAAAATTCTGCACGCAAAAAAACTATTTTTCATACGATTGGCTTGAAATTCGGTTTGTAAGTAAATTAGGAAAATTAAAATGTTATATTCGATGTTGGAAAATTTGCCAAAGTTGGATAATTCCCGGAAAATTCTGCATGAAAAAAACTATTTTTCATCCGATTGGCTTGAAACGCGGTTTGTGAGGATAGAATACGGAATAATTTGAAATGTGATTTTGCAATGTGGGAAAATCCGCCCGTGAGAAAAATGGACGGAAAATTCTGCATGCAAAAAAATATTTTTCATCCGATTGGCTTGAAACTCGGTTTGTAATGTCAAAATGAGAATTCATTTTGGTTTTTACTTTCCGATGTTGGAAATACCACCGGGATGTCAACTGGGAAGTGAATGGGATGTGGGTGGAAAGTTGTTTTGGAAGTTGTTGGAAAGTGGGTGGTAAGTGGATGTAAAGTGGGTGGAATGTGGCGAAGTGGGTGGTATGTGGGCTGGAAGTGGGTGGGATGTGGGTGGGATGGAAGGGATGGGCTGGTGGACGGGAAGTTGGCGGGAATGTGGGGGGTGGCAAGTGGGTGTGACGTGGGTGGGATGTAGGTGGGAAGTGGGTGGTATGTGGGCGGGAAGTGGCTGGGATGTGGGAGGGAAATGGGTGGGTGGAAATGGGTGGGATGGAATGGGAAGTGGATGGAATGTGGGTGGAACGTGGCGGTATGTGGGAGGGATGTGGGTGGGATATGGGTGGGAGGTGGGTGGTGAAATGGGTGTAATGTGGGTGGGATGTAGGTGGGAAGTGGGCGGGAAGTGGGTGGGATGTGGGTGGGATGGAAATGGGACCATAGCCTAAACCATAAGAGATAGGAAGACGAGATTTTCACAGTAGTAGTTTTATCTTATGCTGAAAGTGAGTACTAAGAACGGATTTTGGAAAATTCTGTCGGGAAATGTGAAAAATTCGCGGTTTTTTGTTTTTCATCCGATCAAGTTCGAACTCATTTTCAAAGATCTATATGAAAAATCAACAACTGCATACCAATCTTCCGGAAAATTCACCCCCCATTGGGTGGAAAGCGGGTGGTCAAGGTTGTATGGGCGAAACTTTAGTTGCCGGCGACTAGCTCTAAACTCATTTTCAAAATTACACATATCAAAACATAAAAAAGTGACTTTCTTTCATCCGGTTGACTTGAAACTTGGTTTGCAAACATAGTATGCAAAATAGTTCGACACGTGTTTTACCAATTTCGGAAAACCCTCCCACGGGGAAATTGGGCGGAAAATTCTGCATGCAAAAAACTATTTTTCACCTGATTGACTTGAAACTCGGGTTGTGAGAATAGTAAGTGAAATAAATTGAGATGTGATTTTCCGATGCTGGAAAATTTGACTCAAAGGCCGGAAAATTCCTGGAAATCTCTGCATGCAAAATACTATTTTTCTCCCGATTGACTTGAAACTCGGTTTGTAGGGATGAAATACTAAATAATTAGTGATTGCATTTTCCGTTGTTGGAAATACCGTCGGGCTGCCTACTGGGAAGTGGAAAAATAGTGGGCAGAAAGTGGGTGGGAAGTGGGCGGGATTTGGGTGGGATTTGGGGGGGATGTGGGCGGGCAGTGGGCGGGATGTGGGCGTGAAGTGGGAGGGATGAGGGTGGGATGTGGGCGGAAAGTGGGTGGGATGTGGGTGAGAAGTGGGTTGGATCTGGGCGGGAATTGGTTGATGAATGGGTGGGATGTAGGCGAGAAGTAGGTGGAAAGTAGGTGGGAAACGGGTGGACGTTCTGTAAGAAGTAGATGGGCAGTCGGTGGGTTGTGGGTGGGATGGGGGTGGTAAGAACGCAGCAGCAAAGTCGTAACGGTGAAAAAGAAAGGAAGTAAAACGTTAATTTCGAGACTATATATGTATGATTCGACTTCTGGGCTCTTCAGAGGAAAGAAATTTATAGAATTTTTTCAATTTGGCAAATATTTGACTCCCACGATTGACTTCAAACTGATTCTGAAATGAGTTATATACTGTTCAATGCGCAGCGAAGCGCGACGGGCCATTTGCTAGTAACTTATAAAATGAAGGGTATAATTCGACAGAGCGCTGTAGAGCACGAATACATGCAGGCAAATGAACAATGCTTGAGAATACGTGTGCACACATACAATCGTCGGCTGTCGCTGCATGCGTACATGAGAGCGGCTGGCTCTAGAGCGCTATATCTCTCTCTCTGGCTTTTGAAGATCGAAGAGCCACTTGAAAAGCCACGCCACGCCAATCGTGTGCAAAAAAATCGTATGGCGTTACTCAACTTAGTATTCTAATGTCTTTGGTACCACCGAACAATTACACAGAGCCACAGAGACCAATTTTAATACTGTCACGCTGTATTCATTGATATTGAGCAAGCGTTTGACCGTACATGGATTAGGGGCCTATTGGCCAAAATTAAAACACATCTGGATGCCTCGTTTTTCAACATACTAAGCTCCTATCTTACCGAACACACCTTTCGAATGCGCTGCAAGGATCGCGTCTCGCGAACGCATAACGCAACAGCCGGAGTTCCGCAAGGAAGTGTGTTGGCACCCATTTTGTACACCCTGTTTATTTTGAACACCCTGCCGATGTACCTAAATTACCCGATGAAGGCATAAATTATGGCGGCGGCGGCAACAACAACAACAACAACAGAGCCACAGGCAGCGTCCATGCTGTGGTCAGCACTAGCAGCAGTGTCACCCACATAAGCTAAAACAGCAACACTGACGGCGGCAGCAACAACAACAATAACTGCAACAAAGTCAAACACCTTAGCAGTACATTACTGGCTTCATATGCTGACGATATATGCATAATGTTAAGCCACACAAATCAACAGATTGCCGCCCGAGAGCTGCAACATTATTTATGTAGATTCGAATCGTGGGCCCGAAGAAATAACATAAAAATCAACAGTAAGAAAAGTCAACATGTGTGCTTCACCTACCGCACGGAAAGACCTATTCGTATAAAGATATGTGGAACATATCTGGCACCCAGTGAGTCGGTCAAATATCTGGGTAGATACCTCGACTCCAAATTTACTTTCCGAACACACGTCAAAAACATCATCGCCGTGTGCACAACCAGGGGCAGACAACTATTCTGGCTCCTAAAGCCATCCAGCCCACTTCCCTTGAGAGCCAAACGGACAATTTACAATTGTATAATTACCCCCATCTGGAAATATGGCCTTCCCATATGGAGCGTGTGCAGAAATGTACACCGCAAGGCCCTACAAGTTTTCCAAAACATCACTCTGCGCATCATTACCGGCTGCCCTCGCTATGTCGGAAATTCTACTATCCATCACGACCTAGACACAACGAACGTCTGGAGAGACACATCAATAGGCTGGCACGCAATTTGGCCAACCCAGCCTCCCGCCAAAGAAGACTTCGAAGAACCACATTTGGCACCGTCCTAACCAGAGCTTCCACCGTGTAGCCAAATACGTCAGCAGGAGGCGCAGACGCAACAATTGATCCAGAATTGGAGTGATAGCCAATCAACACATAAATTAATTGAATTGATAAGTGATGCCAATGGTGGCGGTAATGGCCGGAGTGGCAACAGTAATATTGATATTGACTTGAATAACATTGAAGGTTACTAAAAATGGTTTTTAATTTTATTTTTGTCAATATCACTGTTTTTGTGTGATTTCTGTCATTATTGTGTATTATTTGTATCATTTTTAATTTAATTTTGCTGTTTGCCCATCTCAAAAAAGAGGACAGCGAGTCAATTTTGGCTTACCCTCGGGTAAGTCTCCGGCATTTAATTAAAACTCATTAACAAAGTGGTAAAAGCGAGGAAAACTGCAGCAATGGCTGCCGCCAAATATTTGGCGACAGCCAGAAAAAGAGAAGCTGACACTTTTGACATTTTTTCGAAGGATGTTGGCTGAAAACAGTTTCGATTCGCAGGGGCTAGCTCTGATCAGGATGAGAAAGGTGAAGAGGTCAGAAATTTAACATCATTTAAGAAGAAAAAAATTGAAAAGAAAGACTTTAGCTCATAAAGCTTAGTACTCAGACAAACTAAATCGTCCGCTAGCTAAATTGACTACTTTTACCGATGGGATACCCAGCGGACGATGCAGTATGACTGTACAACGCCAAATACCACCCCTCATCAAAATACCACCCAATGTGAAACGGTCACACTGCGCTGATTTGCATGCATTTGAATTTAGTTAATGGTTTTTGCTAATATTTAGATATTTTTGGATGATATATGGAATGTAGAAGTCATGGGCAATTCAAAATCTTACCGTTGGTTTCAAAATATGCGCAATCAATGATTTTCGTCAAACTTTTGCTGCTGACATTCCGACGGGTAGGTGTCGGAAAAATTACAAGCTAGTTTTTCTTCAAGCATCCCATCGGAATTGTGTCAGCTGTTTGTGTTTGTCAAGTTAGCGGCACTACGAGCTTTCGACGCTGAGGCACGGAAATTTTAGTTTGTCTGAGTTTCACCGAGCGTAAGAGGCCTGTCGGAATTTTACGAAAGCTTTCCGACACCCTTTTTTATATGGAGTTGACACCCAGCTAAAGCAATTTAGTTTGTCTGAGTACTAAGCTTAAGCAAAAAAATATGATTGCTAAATGTATAGCAGAAGGGAGAAATTGCGGTACAAAACCCAAAATGGCGACAAGTGACGCCACTAAAACCAATGAAGCAGAGAGGTAAAATAGCGAATGAGGAAGAGATGGAAACGTCCGAATTTGTTAGTGCTGACGAATTAGGAGAAGAAACAGCAAATATCGAAAAAAACATGGTGAAGACGAATAAAGTGACAAACAATGACATTAAAGGAAAAAATATGACCAATGCACAGACCAGGATCTACAAAATTTAAACATAAATGCCTTCATTCCAAAAACTTTCACGGAAACCTATGGAGTCATAAGAGGTATACCAATGAAGAGTTTGAAGAAAACCTTGAATCTGATGTTCCTATTAAATCTGTGAAATTCTTAGAAAGACCAAAGTCATAGAAAATAGAGAAAAGATAATCGTCTTGGAGCCCACTCTGACAGTAAAGATTGGATTTGCAAATGGAGATATTCCAGAATCTGTGTGGATTCATGGTGTCTGCCCCGTTAAAGTGAGTCAATACATTCCGAATGTTTCACAATGTTTTAAATGCGGCCGACTGGGTCATGCTATGGGAAGATGCAAGGTTGGGAAAAGATGCCTCAGCTGTGGAAAAATTAATGGTTGTGAACAATAATGTGAGTCTAACAGTTGCATTTTGTGTAAGGAACAAGGCCACCATGAGTGGAATAAAAATGATTGTGCTGTATGGAAGAAAGAATCAGAAATTGTCAAGATATTGTCGATAAAGAAGATGTCAAGAAGAGAAGTCATTGATCAATTATTTGGTCACATTTTAATTTTGCCTATGAGGAACAAAATTTTCCACCCCTTCCAAAAAAAGGACCTAAAACTATTGTAATATGTGTTGTCAATGATTCTGTCTTTCTTGTGGTTGCCCTTCTTGTGGTTATGAGGCAGTGTAGGATTCCGTAATGAGCCACTATATGATTCCTCCATTTGGGGGGGGTTTGGTGGACTATGTAACCATAGGTTACTTATGTTGAGTTGCAGGGGCTCGGCCGTTTGAGATTCATAATAAATACAAAGCTAGGTTTTAACGTAGCTGAGGCACTCAGAACTTAATCTTTATTCGTCGACAGATCATTCACAACTCTTTTTGCTTATTCTAAGTCAAGAAGATATGCTGCCAGGAAAGCTGACGGCAGAGCGGTTACATTATGTATTTTATGTTTACACAACGCTGAGGGCTGCGCTGTGAGAGAGAGAGTTATGTGCACATTAGACCGTACATGCCTTATATGAAAAGAAATTTTTTGTTAAGTTCTTAGCACAACATGGCTCAAAAAATTCTGTATATTTTATAGAAAATTGATCAAAAATCCAAAATCAGAAATATTGAGGTTTGGTGGCCTCGAGAAGGCTTTATAGGTTCAAATTTCCCCTTAATTTGGTTTTTGAGCTGCTAGAAACGTCATAGTAGGCAGACAAAAATTTTGTTAAAATTGTAAAAATAAATTATTTTAACATGTCGTACAATTGATTCAGCAACACAATCGGACGGCACCAAATTGATGATTATTGCTGATTATGGCACAAATTTGTATTGTAAAGGAAAAATATTAATGGCATATTCAACTATGCATTTGTAGATTATACAAATAGTGTGTTTACTAAAAATTTAGTTATTTATAAAAAAAAGTTAAGGTTCTACCGAGAATTGAACTCGGTTCGCCGGATTCAAAGTCCAGAGTGCTTATCACAACACCATTGAACATATAATTTAACATGAAATATTTAAATTATTTGTTCTACACTTTTGAAAAAGGTCTCTGTCTACACTGACAATTCAAAGATAAATTGAGGAGAAATTGTAACTTTTAAAGCCTTCTCGAGGCCATCAAACCTCAATATATCTGATTTTGGATTTTTGATCAATTTTCTATAAAATATACAGAATTTTTTGCGCCATGTTGTGCAAAGATCGTCACATGTTGAAAATCGTATGGAGAAATGTCCGGTCTAGTGCGCATAGAGGGGGCTCATGTTGACAGCGCAACAGGCTTAAGGCAAAATATGCTGACAATGCATTTATGAGTTAGTTGCCCAGTAAATGATCATATTACTTTTGCACTTGAAATGTGCTTGGGTCTTTTTGGACATTGCAACAAAGTGTATACAATGTGTATTTATGTATTTAATGAAATGTACTGAGTACAGTGGGTACTCTATATGTGTGCATATCAAATCTCCCTCCTTTTGAAAAATAATGTAATAAAATGAAGTTATTTTAAGGATAATTAGTATTTAATATTATTTTTGTATGTATGTGGTTATTACGAAATATATTTTTTTTTGTGTTTTGTGAATATATATATTTGTGTTGATAATTAAGTATGAAAGTGTGCAATAAAAATTTTTAAAAGAAATATATTAAAGTATATTGTAGTTACAATGTTATAATGGGGTAGAAGAAAATATATTCAAAAAAAAAATTTTTGTTTGTTTTTGTTTGTTTTTTTTTTTTTTTTTATTTGATATTTTATCGCATGCATGCCGATAAAATAAATGTATTAATATTAATTATGAAATGAAAATTTTTAGTCTATCCTTATGAACTGTTCGTTTTTTGTTCTTACTGTCAGAAATGATTATATTATCTCTATCTTATATTTTTATTACTTTATAGGGACCTAAATAGCTACTATCTAATTTATGACCTGTTTCGTTTTTTAATATAACGCGGTCTCCTATTTTTAAATCAAAATCATTAACCTTTAGATGCCCGTATCCCCGCAGTCGTTCGGGTCATATAGGGATATTTGTAGTGCTTGATCACTTTGCAAAATTCCCATTCCTCAAGCCTATTAAAAAGTTTACTGCAGACTCTATTACGCGATATTTGGAGGAAGATCTCTTCCATTGCTTCGGTATCCCTGAAGTTGTAGTGTCTGATAACGGAGTGCAGTTCAAGTCGCATCTGTTTAACTCCTTGCTGCAAAAGTATCAGATACAACACTCCTATACCGCACTATTGTAATATGTGTCGTCAATGATCCTGTCTTTCTTGTAGTTGCCTTTCTTGTGGTTATGAGGCAGTGTAGGATTCCGTAAATGAGCCGCTAAATGATTCCTCCATTTGGGGGGTTTGGTAAGCTGTGTAACCATAGGTTACTTATGTTGAGTTGCAAGGCTCGGCCCTTCGACATACATAATAAATACAATGCTTGTTTGGTTTTAGCGCAGCTGAGGCACTCAGTGCACTCAGAACTTAAGCTTTATTCTTTGACAGATCATTCACAACTCTTTTGCTTATTCTAAGTCAAGAAGCTATGCTGCCAGGAAAGCTGACGGCAGAGCGGTTACATTATGTATTTTATGTTTACACAACGCTGAGGGCTGCGCTGTGAGAGAGAGAGTTATGTGCACGTTAGACCGTACATGCCTTATATGAAAAGAAATTTTTTGTTAAGTTCTTAGCACAACATGGCTCAAAAAATTCTGTAGTAGTAGTAGTAGTGTTGTTTTTATTGAGTAAGGGTAAAATATCAACAGAGTTATTACATATTTTTGCTGGCCTTACAATAATAAAAACGGTAAGTGTTATACAACAATGGTTTATTTAAAACCGTCAGTTGATTCTTGGTGTATTTTCCATGTAAAAAATTATAAATATATGCTTGTCTGAGAGTCACCTTTCATTTGACTACTCCACCCACCTTCCCCGTTCGTCTCGAGATAGTGGATCTTCCGTCAATGAGGGCGGCTCTACAGACTATTTTAGATAAATAAAAAAAAATAAAAATAATAATAAAATAAAAACTTAAAAATCTTCGTTTACAATTTGTCTCCGATATTTTGTGGCTTCTGTTAAAAAGGATGCTAGGGTGCACCAATTTTCTCCATTTAAAATTCTTTGTAGTTCAAACTCGGTTAAAGTGATGCGATGGAAGTGTCGAACCTCTTTAAGGATAGGACAAATACCGATAAAATGTCCCACATTTTCCTTCTCGCGCATATTACACAGGCTGCAGGTTTCATCCAAGTCCCTTCTGTATGGCCTAAAGTTTAATGCATTCATTTCGCATCTCGCTTTAAAAATATTGCTAATACAGTTTGTTCCTAGGCTATCTTGAAAATAGTTAAATTGACCCAGGTTGTGATTTAGCTTATTATATGAGGTCCTTTCGGTGCTCTGTTAAGCTCGGCTTATAAAGAGTTCACGCTCATCTTCACAAAGCCTTTTTATGACTTCTGCTTGAGTATGACGCCATCCTTGTATATTGTCCCAGTCAAAGTTAAGCCCGCAGTTGTTTGAAATGATGGTCCAATCATCAAAAAACTGACTTTTCTCAAGAAGCAGTTGACTCATTATTTGCCTAGGCATTCTTTTCTCCGGCATGTTCATGACCTTGGATTCATAGTTAAAATGCAGTTGCACTGTATAAGTATACAGAGTTGGAAGGCCAGTTTCAATATAAATCGCGTAATTTGGCGTATTCTGCGGTAGTCTGAATACTTTTTTGATGAAAAAAGTCAACAAACGTTCAACATCGTCAAATCTGAGAAAACCCCAAATTTCAGCAGCATAACACATGATGCTTCTTACAGTTGCCTGGAACATCTTATATTTGCAACTTGGCTTCACATTGTTTTTACTAAGCAATGTTCTCCATGTAGTGTTTATTGCCATTTTTGCTTCTCCAAGCTTCCCTTTTATGTGATCCGAGAAGTTCATGCTATCGGATATTGTGACGCCCAAATATTTGTAGGACCGTACTATCTCTAACGCTCTTCCATTTATGTGCAGATACTTCCCATTTCTTAGCCTGCTTCTCCGTGGTCCTAGAGACATAACCTTAGATTTGTCAGTGTTTATTTGCAAGCCCCATAGCTTACAGTAGGTTCCAAGAGCATTTAGCATATTTTGAAGCATTTGCGAACTTTCCGCTAGGATGCACATATCGTCAGCATACATCAGCGTTTTAACGGTTTGGCCGCCAAAAGTAACGCCGCCTGGCAGGATTTCTCCAATATCGTCGATATAGAGCGAAAAAAGTAGTGGGCTAATAAGACAGCCTTGCTTAACTCCGGTACTCGTTTCAAACCAGTCCGACAGTTTTGATCCGTCCCACACGGTTGCAATGTTATCGGCATATAGATTTTGCAAAGCCTTGAGAATTTTGGAGGAAAGACCTAGGTTGCTCAGTTTGTAGAAGAGGCTTCGTCTATTGACCGTATCAAAGGCAGCCTTAAAGTCTATAAAGCATATGAACATTTTGCTTTTATTTTGGATGTAAGCCTTCGCAATTGTGGTCAGTAAAAATATACTATCGACCGTCGAGTAGCCTTTCCTTAATCCGCACTGGAATTCGCTCAAAATATCGTTGCGATTTACCCAAGATGTAATCCTCTCTAGTAGTATTCCTGCGAAAATTTTCATAACTGCGTTTAGACACGAGATACCTCGATAGTTGCTGGCTTCCGTTTGAGTTCCTTTTTTGTAAATTGGAAATATCAAGCTCTTCTTAAATGAAGCTGGGAAGGCACCGGTACTGAAAATATGGTCGTAGGCAAGTGACAGTTGTTCAATAAAGGTTGGTGAGGCATTTTTGAAAAACCCGACGGAGACCCTATCTTCTCCTGGGGCCTTATTGTCCTTAAGGCCAAGAAGTGCACTCCGTACTTCCTGAACTGTAAATGGCTGGTCAAGCTGGTGCGATATCGTAAGGGGCATAGCGTAGCTTATTTCCGATTCTTGATCTTGTACATAGAGCAGTTCTTTAAAGTAGCTAGCTAGTGCCGATGAATCCACTTTTATATTATTTTGGCTTACATTTCCTTTTTTCCATTTATTTGTTTTATTTGTGACCAGAATGTGCGACTACTGTTTGTGCAGTCTAAAGAAATTTCTAAATTTTTATAAAAGTTGATTTTCTTGAGCTTGCAAAGTTTTTTGAAATTCGATACTGCGTCTCTGTATTGAGTTCTAGCTGACTTGCTATCATTTTTTCTTAGCGTACGTAGACAAGCGAAAGATAATTTTCTGGCCGCATTACACTGGGAGTCGAACCAAGGCTCTCTGTTTCGCACCTTTTGTGACGGGGTTTGCATAGGTGCGGCCGCCTTCCTTATAATTTCTACCATAGCCGTTACAGGCTCAGTTTCCAACAGGTCATTTATGGCAACCATTGTTGTCAAGCTCAAGCGCATATTTACGTGCAAGGTGAGCCTTCCATCGGAGCTTAGGTAGGAGCTGTGGTTTCTGTACTTCATCCATCTGCGACGCCTTCATAGTGACCGATATGGGCATATGATCGGAGAAAATATGTTCGCCTATGCTCATGTCAGATACTAGATCATGCCATCGTCCTTGAATCAAACAGTAATCATTTGTTGATCTCGATTCGCCTCTGATAAACGTGTACTCTCTATTCTGTATATTTTATAGAAAATTGATCAAAAATCCAAAATCAGATATATTGAGGTTTGGTGGCCTCGAGAAGGCTTTATAGGTTCAAATTTCCCCTTAATTTGGTTTTTGAGCTGCTAGAAACGTCATAGTAGGCAGACAAAAATTTTGTTAAAATTGTAAAAATAAATTATTTTAACATGTCGTACAATTGATTCAGCAACACAATCGGACGGCACCAAATTGATGATTATTGCTGATTATGGCATATCCTCCTTGCATTCAAACTACACAAATTTGCATTGTAAAGGAAAAATATTAATGGCATATTCAACTATGCATTTGTAGATTATACAAATAGTGTGTTTACTAAAAATTTAGTTATTTATAAAAAAAGTTAAGGTTCTACCGAGAATTGAACTCGGTTCGCCGGATTCAAAGTCCAGAGTGCTTATCACAACACCATTGAACATATAATTTAACATGAAATATTTAAATTATTTGTTTTACACTTTTGAAAAAGGTCTCTGTCTACATTGACAATTCAAAGATAAATTGAGGAGAAATTTGAACTTTTAAAGCCTTCTCGAGGCCATCAAACCTCAATATATCTGATTTTGGATTTTTGATCTATTTTCTATAAAATATACAGAATTTTTTGCGCCATGTTGTGCAAAGATCGTCACATGTTGAAAATCGTATGGAGAAATGTCCGGTCTAGTGCACATAGAGGGGGCTCATGTTGACAGCGCAACAGGCTTAAGGCAAAATATGATGACAATGCATTTATGAGTTAGTTGCCCAGTAAATGATCATATTACTTTTGCACTTGAAATGTGCTTGGGTCTTTTTGGACATTGCAACAAAGTGTATACAATGTGTATTTATGTATTTAATGAAATGTACTGAGTACAGTGGGTACTCTATATGTGTGCATATCAAATCTCCCTCCTTTTGAAAAATAATGTAATAAAATGAAGTTATTTTAAGGATAATTAGTATTTAATATTATTTTTGTATGTATGTGGTTATTACGAAATATATTTTTTTTTGTGTTTTGTGAATATATATATTTGTGTTGATAATTAAGTATGAAAGTGTGCAATAAAAATTTTTAAAAGAAATGTATTAAAGTATATTGTAGTTACAATGTTATAATGGGGTAGAAGAAAATATATTCAAAAAAAAAATTTTTGTTTGTTTTTGTTTGTTTTTTTTTTTTTTTTATATTTGATATTTTATCGCATGCATGCCGATAAAATAAATGTATTAATATTAATTATGAAATGAAAATTTTTTGCCTATCCTTATGAACTGTTCGTTTTTTGTTCTTACTGTCAGAAATGATTATATTATCTCTATCTTATATTTTTATTACCTATAGGAACCTAAATAGCTACTATCTAATTTATGACCTGTTTCGTTTTTTAATATAACGCGGTCTCCTATTTTTAAATCAAAATCATTAACCTTTAGATCGTATTCTGATTTTCGTTTTCTTTGGCTTCTTTTGTATGCTATTTCTAATCTTAATTTTGTTTCCTTAGCGTAATCTTCTATATTGTAGAGTGGACTTATATTATCTATGCTATTAAATTTTACTGCGGGTGTTGGGTTCTTTCCAAATATGAGTTCGTATGGGCAGTAGTTGTGTACTATCGATGGTGTTGTATTAAAACAATAAACGAAGTATTGTAACCATACATCCCAGTCAGATTTGTCTACTGAAATATATGAACGTATATACTCGTTAAAAGTTCGGTGACTGCGATCAACAGTACCTAAAGTCTGGTGGTGTTGTGCTGCTGATGTTATATTATCGATCCTGAGATATTTGCATAGATCGTTAATTACTGAATTTTTATACTCAGTACCCATGTCCGTAATGAACGTCTTCATAGGACCGTACTTAAAAATAAAAGATTCAAAAATAGCTTTTGCTACTGTTTGAGCACTTTTGTTTGGAATTGGTATTGCTACGAAATACTTTGTTAAATCACATATGAGTGTAACTGCGTATTCGTTTCCATTTTCAGATTTAGGTAGTGGACCGATTGTGTCGACAACAATTGGTCAAATGCTCTATTTGGTGTTTGTGTAATTGTTAATGGGGTCTTTGTATGCGTTGCTGTCTTTGACTTTTGGCATTTTTCACATTTACGTATGTACTCTTTGATATGACGAGTCATATTTTTCCAATAGTAATGTCCTTTTATTTTTGTGAGTGTTCTTGTCATGCCTGAATGAGCGCCTTGAAAAGGATCGTCATGGAATTGAGACAGTATTGCTTCTTTTTCATTTTCATTATTTATTTGGGTCACCGCTTGGAGTAGCGCTACTCTTAAGTTCTTTAAATATTTGTTGCCCATATTTTTGAAATTATCTATTGAAATTGTTTCAAAGATTTTTTCACTCGGTGCCACTTTGAGTTGGCTGATACCATATATACCGGCTTCTGCTTCAAGCCTTTGGAAAAACTGACCTAAATCTAGATTTCCATGGTATTATATAATAGTCTGTTCTTAGTTCAACGGAAAGCTAAACCTTTGGAGTCGGTTATGCCTTCACCTATTCCTGATATTTTAATGATGTTACTTTGATCTACATTTATCAATATTAAAGTTATCAGAGTTTTCTTCTCTTTTTTTCATCAGCCATCCTGTATATTAAGTGTGCCTAAGCCCATTCAGCAAGCCGCACATTCAATGTTGTTTTAGACAAAGGAATATCTGTGGCGTATATGGACCTTGCATGCCATACACTCAGAAAAAAAATAGAGAATTTCATTCGTTCTCAAAAGTAGGGTAAGAGTGAAAATTCTCGATCCAAGAGCGATATTCTTGATCCAAGAGTGAATTTTTGATCCCGACATTCTTGACTCAAGAGTTTCAGTACTTGATCCAAGTACGAATAATTCTCAAAATAAAAGACTAAAAATATTAATTGAAATGGGTGGGGTTTGGGTGTGAGAGACACGATCGAGACCCTGGGACAACCCGTCCGACCCGACTTGGTGTTGTTTGTTCCGCTTTTTTCTAAGATGTGATTGATTTTGAGTTAGTCACATAACAAGATACAAATTTTTATTTTACTTACTTTACTGGGACTTGACTGCAACATACACAGTTGGACGAGCAGCTTAACCGACTCGACTATTGTCGATAAGCTACAAGCAGCGGCGAAAGCATATTTATGAACCAGCGCGGTTGGTATTTGGCCTGCCGCAACAGCTCGACCGTGGATCAAGTCCCCGTAGCAGCATCTATTTTTTTTTATTTTGTATTTTTTTTTTATTTTTATTTCATTTTATTTTTTAATGTAGTGTTTTAAACATTTTTATTATATTATAAGGACGTTTAATCACTTACTTTTGTCCAATCTTAATGTTCAACTTTAACATAATTATCGGCGCGCCACGGTCAAATGACAATGACAAACTGCGCATGCGCTGTCTCTATTTGAAAGAGCGTGGCCAACGTTATTCTCTCAAAGTTTGCGTTTCCTCACTCCCCTTGCCTATAGAACCACATTGAGAAAGAATTTGTCTCGATTTCAAGAGCGAAATTCTTGAAAATTCAAGTTAAAATAATTTTTTCAAGAACGTTCGTACTTAAATTAATCGTTCTAGATTTTTATTAGTGTAAATATAAAAAAGGACGGTGAGTTTAAGCACTCTTGCGGCATTTAAAAATTTAAAAACAATTCAACTGATTTTCAAAAGAGCCTACTGACACAAAATTATGCTCGTTTGTTTGCTCGAAACATGTAAAATAAACATCTTCCTTTTTAAAAATTTTACGGTTTCTACCCCATCAACCACGAATTTGGTTTATTGCCTTGGAAAGAGAAAAGATCCCTCTAAGCATCTAAATTTCCACACGCATTATTCCGTGAAAAAAGGCTTTTTAATATATTTTTCAAAGTTGCGTTTTTAGGCATTTTTAACAAAATTGACTTGTATTCAGCTTTTAAGCCTCCGTCGAACGGTATCAAACTTATTCCCCGGCCCGAGATGACCCAATATTTGTTGAACTGTGTTATTAATATTATACGCTTGTGTACAGATTTGGAGGTTTTGGTCAAAATCGGACGACTATATCTTATAGCTGCCATAGAAACTATCGGTCGAAAATGGAATTTATTTAAATAACTGTTCGTTTTAATGCTGTCGTTCTTAAGCACTAATGTATTAGAACATTTGCAAGGGACTAAAAACTTCGGAAAAGACGAAGTTAGCTTGGTCTTCTCGCTCTATATTTTTAATCAGCATCAACCAGGGATCGCAAATAAGAGTTATAGAATAGAAGAAACAGGGCAAGCTAACTTCGGCTCGACCAAAGTTTATGTACTCTTGAAACATAATATATGCCTGCCAGTTTTTTATAGGGCACCTATACGATATATTAATCAAATTTTGAGAAAATTTTGAAAAAACAGTTAAGTTTTTCTCAATAGAACTATATTTTCGATCGATCGTTCCTATGGTCCTATGAATCAAACTTAACAGAATTGTGTGGTAGCATATAATATTAACCATGGGAGGGATAGCTTTGAAATAAAAAAAGTTTTTTTTAAGAAGACGTTTTTTTCAAAACTATATAGTTGTCCGATTTTTATAAAACTTGGTGAAATTATGTGAAGGCATAAAAAACTTATAAATACGAGATTTGTTGGGGACTATTGCGTAGAAGACCAAATAGTTTTTCTCACTAGAACAACATTTTCGACCGATCGTTTTTATGGAAGTCAAATGTGCTGCGTATTTGTACCAAAATACTTCGTGCAAAGTTTGTTAAAGATAGCTTTTTAATTGATGGAGGAGATAGCATAGAAACAGACGGACAGACAAACATGGGTATGTGAACTCAGCTCGTCATGCTGATCAAGAATATATATACTTTAAGGGGGTATTCCTCATGTGCAAAAATTTTTTTTCTATTTTTTTTTTGCATTTTTTTATAGCTTGGATATTTGAGAATATCGCCCCAAAAGGATTTTTTGAAATTCGAAATACTTCAGAAGATATAGCCTTTTTAGTGGAGCAATGTCTTCACAAATACAAATAATTTTTATATTACTTCAAACTTTAAACGCATTTATCTCGAAACCACGTTTTTCGAACTGGCGGCCATGATATCTCCAGTTACACTGAACCGATTTTGATGATCAAAACTGAAATCGACGCAGAATTGTCACCATTCTGGTCTGAACCTCAATCATAATTTTAAAAAATTTTTACTATTTTTTTTACACTAAACTACAAAAAAAAGGGCCAAAAATAGATTTTTCTTATTTTAATGGCCGCCATTTTGTCAAAAAAAATCACAAAATTTTTTTGGAGGTTCAGACCAGAATTACATCTATTCTGATTATAACCCCATTTTCACTTTTCATTTCTGACATCCTGGAGACCTTGAATCATGGCCGCCAGCACCATACCTTTTTTTTGGACACCCACATTGACGGCCGATAACTTTTGGAACAGCCCTCGCATCGAAGCAGTAAACATTTTTTTTTACTTTTATCTGTTTGTAACAAAATAAAAAAACAGATTTGGAAAATCTCTTTGCGTTTTCAAATAAGATTTTTTTAAAAAAGGTCCAAAAAACAGCCTTGACATGAGGAATACCCCCTTAAGTGGTCGGAGATGCTTTCTTCTATGCGTTACAAACATCTGAACAAATTCAATATACCCTCTCCATGGGTATTAAAAATTAAAGCGAAAAAAGCGTACAATTTAATTCAGAAGTAAGCCACACATCTTAAGCTCCATTTAAACGACCTGATCGCTCAGATGAGTTTTCGTCAGACGTCAGTTTTGCTTTTTCACATGCCTGAGAAGCTCAGATGAGCCTGTTGCAGAACCATTGGTTCATCGGAATCATCTGGTTCATATGAACATTGTGACCTTGCTTTGTTTACATAGAAGAAGAACACAAGAAGAATAAAAAGCGAAATGGCGATCTGCGTTCTAATGCTTCTTAAGTTGCAATTTATTTTTTGGATTTAAATAAGAATTCACTTAACATACAAGAAACTTGACCGATAGACAAAATTCAATTATAAATGTATATCTATTGTCAGAGAATGGCAACGTCAGCACACTGCAGTTAGGCAACACTGTGACTGGATAAACGCCACTCAGATGATTCATAGATTCATTTCTACTCAGACGCCTTTTTACACGGTCAGACAGCAAATCAGAATAGAGCTTTACTAATAAACAAGAAAGGCAAGCCTAACTTCGTCTGTGCCGAAGTTTTGATACACTTGAAAACGCTTTTTTCAACGGTTAGCGACTTCGACCAAACTTCGCAGATGGGTCATTCTTTTATAAACCGAACAGCAAATTTTTTTTTTATTTTTCATTTTAATAAAAAAATCCGAAATTAGATCTGACATGCCTACCAAAACGTAATTTGCGGTTTTGCACAAAAATTTTTGTTAATTTTATAAACAATTTCAAAAATCGTCGAAAAACGAAAAAATGGAAAAAAAGGGTTTTTAAAAACGTGATATCTCAGGATTGGTTTATCGGATAGGTCTCAAGTTATCATCGATGGAAAGAATTTTACTGTATCTACTCAAATTTTAATTTTATAGATTTCAAAATTATTTAATAATATTGAGTAAATGTTGCTAAAAATTACATATAATTTTTTCTCAGTGTTAACCACCATGTTATAGCTTCTGAGGATATACAATCAAATGTTCAATCAAAAAGCTTTAAAACTGACGTCATGGCAAAGCTCTTTTCAAGGGCATCTTTTAATTTGTTTATAACTTCAAAAATTAATATCTTTTAAACTATAAAAGTCTCCATCTTTTTGAAAACACCAAAATTTAAGTTATGTTCAGAACATTTGATTGTATATCCTCAGAAGCTATAACATGGTGGTTAACACTTTGAAAAAATTATATGTAATTTTTAGCAACATTTACTTAATATTATTAAATAATTTTCAAATCTATAAAATTATAATTTGAGTAGATACAGTAAAATTCTTTCCATCGATATCAACTTGAGACCTATCCGATAAACCAATCCTGAGATATCACGTTTTTAAAAAACCCTTTTTTTTCCATTTTTTCGTTTTTGACGATTTTTGAAATTGTTTATAAAATTAACAAAAAAAATTTTGTGCAAAACCGCAAATTACGTTTTGGTGGGCATGTCGAGATCTAATTTCGGATTTTTTTTATTAAAATGAAAAAAAAAAAATTTTGCTGTTCGGTTTATAAAAGAATGACCCAGATCAGTTAAAAAACATTAATTATATCCTATGACCGTGATTGAGAGCGGTAATATTAAGAAAAAATCCGGGCGGTTCCGACATATGAGCAGCGAGCAGACAAAAGAACACTCTGTGCAAAGTTTCAGCACGGAGGACAAAGCTTAATCGACTCAGCTCGTCATGCTGTTCAAGAATATATATACTTTATGTGGTCGGAGATGATTCCTTCTATGCGTTGCAAACTTTTGGGCAAAATTATAGTACACTTTTCATGTGTATAATAAAACAGTGCTACAGTGCGAAATAACGAATGGACCATCTGATTTTATATGAATTTGGCAATTCTGAAAGCGACGAGAAGAGTCTAATATATTGTATTCATAGGTTATAGTGATTTACCGCTATGGCTGATAAATGCGGGTTGCAGATCTGGTATTTTCCACTTTTTTTTTCGAAATTTCTACTTTGACCATCGCTGGAATCGGGAGCATATAGGGTGCTGTTACCCTATATGGCCAGGATAACCTCTAGGCAAATCAACAATTAAAGCATGTATTGCCGTCTACTACATATGTGGAGTACAAACCGCCAATGTGTAGAACCTATAGTATAGGGTTTACGAGTTAAAAATAATACTTCGAGAAGCACTCTCAACCCTATACTCAAGCAGGCACGAGCCGTTAATCGATTTGGCTATGATAGCCGGAATTCAAAATCATTTGCTTGGAACATACGCTGAATAATAAACAAGTAAGAAAGTCGGTAGAGCCCGACAATAAGAAACTCTGTACCTGCGGAAGTGTATGCTCAGGATGTATTTTGGCTGCTGCTGTTGTAGCAGCAGAAAGCAGCTGTGCCAATCCTTACCAACGCACACTGGGCCAGCAGACCGAAATTTTGCCCAAAGGTCCCAATTCCTTGTTTGGGAAAATGGATAAAAGGAAGGTGGGCAATGATTCTGAATACATATAGCTATTTTATGGCAAAATTTGGTACCTTTGTACAAAATAGTTTTTGAATGCCAGCCTTTCAAAGATGATTTTTCTGAATTTTGATGCAAAAAATAAAAAAATTATAGTCAAAGTTAGGAAAGCAACAGCTGCCGTGACTTGATTTTTTTTTTTTCGATTTCTCATTAGATTGCTATAAAAAATTACCAAGAAGATTCCATTCGAAAGCTTTTACATCAAAAATGGAACTCTAAAATTTTTTGGGTTTTTTACAATTTGCAACTTTGGGTTAAGAGCAGGGCTGCAAACCGGTTCGCAGCTGAACTGCTCCGGAGTCGGAGACTCCGGAATTTTTGGGAAGAGTCCGAACCGAACCTGAACCGGAGCAGAACAATTATTTTCTTCCAGAACCCGAACCTGAACCGAAGCAAAAGAAAGTACAAGAGGGTTCGGTTCAAAAACATGTTCCTTTACAATTTCTCAAGGTTGACATTTGCCAATACGTGTAAGCCTTGGAATAAAAACAGCTTACAAAGATACATATTGTTTCATTGTATAATATTTAAATGGATCTTATAAATAACATCTTTGAAAATACTTTATTACTCCCATTGACTGTTGTCTTCGTGATCGTCGTTATAATAAGTGCTTCTAACTAATAGCCTATTTCCACTGAACAAATGAAGCTTCATTTCATGAAATGACAAGAAATGAAGAAAATGATATCATTTCTTCCATACGAATTGTCACTTCATTTTGCCTTTCATTTCTGAAAAATGATGAAAAATGATGACATTCCCCACGAAGGAATCTGGTATTTTTTTTTTTAAATACTAGCTACTCTCTGGCATTACTCGCTACTCTCTGGAAACGGAAAGTGTCATCACCAATAATTTGTTAATTTAAATTTAAATAGTAGGCGCAATTTTGTGTAAAATATGAATTAGTCAATAAAAGTTGTGTATTTAGCTTTCATGTTGATAATTCAGGACGATAACAATGCGTTTGCCCCTGAAAATTGCTGTCATGACGGGAATGTTATTTTTTGCTAAATATTCCACGTGAGTTTGAAAGTGGCGCCTGTTATCTAAAACAAACTTTTCAGTTGTTTTTCACAACGTATCGTTGTGAATGTTAAACAAATGACAATTTGTCAATGGAAACGGCAACATTTTTAGAAATGAAAATGACAAGAAATGAAGCCAGTGGAAATAGGCTATAAGTCCTGTACTTCTAGCACAATAAAACTATCACATAAATAAACAAATAAGGACAGAAAGAAGAAGGTGCACACGCAAGCACAAAGTCTTCTGTCAAGTTGGCGTTGTCAGCTTTTTCACTTGTGCTGCCTTTGGAACTCTCGAACAGTCATAGCATTGGCCTCTGTCAACTTGCAGAAGATATGCAAAGCCTATTTATAATATAATAGAACCGTAAAACATCTGTACAGTCGACCATCCTCCTTTGTGTTGTGTGTGTGTCCTGTTTTAAAAGTCTAATTAAATAATCCTAATGGTTGCGCAATCGACACCGCATCTGTCAGAAATTAGTCAGCTGTTCGCTGTCACTTGCGCTCTCTAACTGCACTTCTGATACGCCCGTCTCGCTCTAACTGTATTGTCCTTACGGACAATAATAATCTCATTGCGGACTATTGTGTATCATCAGTCAAGATTGAGAGGCAGTATACATTTCTCTGTATTGTACATCTCTAATACTCATTCTTCCATGATTTATTGACCTAGAGTTTGCTAAAAAGTTCGATGTTCCAAGTTCGAGTATGATGTTATCAAGCCTCTGATATGTTTTAAGTCCGATTTCTCATCTCCTACACAGAGCCATATGTATAAATTAAATATAATTTAATATAAATTAAATTAGATCTGAAATATAGCAGCTATCTGGAATAAGAGAAATTGGCACTAAATTTGTTTCATTGTACGTACATGTTTGCTAAATAAGCGAAGAACAAAATTATTCTTAAACCTTGGTTCGAAACCTAGGTTCAGCGACCTTCTGAACCCGCTCCGTGAACCCGAACCCAAAAAGTTTCACGGGTTCGAGCCCCGGAGTGAACCCCTCCCAATTTTTAGGAGGTTTGCAGCCCTGGTTAAGAGTACCCAACATTACCTCTTTTAATTTGCTTACAATATTGCTAATTATTATCTTTGAATAATTTACTATAGCTGTAGGTATGCGCTTTTGCTCGGTTTTGCTTTGAATTTTTATAAAATCGCATTTAAAATTCTTTTTTTATTTATATTATTGCTTGTCACTAAAGATTTATCTATTAAAAATACAACGCCACATAACTCATTAAAATCCGATCATTAATAAAGGTTTTGGCATTTTAGTAAAAAATGGAAGGTTTCAAGTTCATGCAAATTGACTCAGTTTGATTGTTTTTTTGTTCGTCACAGGAGGCATAGGTTACATTCAAACTATTCTATTTAAGGGCTACTATGACCAGCCAAATTTATTTCGTACCTAGTTAGGTTATTTTGTGATTGACTTACGCGTTTTAGGTGAATGGAGTCACCACATTTGTTATACCAAATTCCCGACTTCAATAGACAAGGGTTTAGTACCCGCCCATAGTAGAGTTCATTTGAACTATAGTTCATTTTTTGAACTATAGTTAATTTTTTGAACTATAGTTCATTTGAACTATAGTTCATTTTTTGAACTATAGTTTATTTTTTGAACTATAGTTCATTTGAACTATAGAACTACACGATTGGCACCATAGATCACTGGGTAGACGGAAGAGCCACGAATGATGTGGCTTAAGCTGGGCATATAAGTCCATCAACTGCAGACCTGTCATCTTCTGAGTTTGGTTATGCGGTTTAAATTTGATTCCCTCTGACGCCAAATCCTCGCAGCTGAAGGCTCCCTGTAATGTGTCAATGTCGTTGGTGCCCATGGCCACCAGGGTAAATGTTTTGGAGCAGCTTATCCTGCGGATCAGATGCAGAACTCTGGGGTAAAGGACACATTGCGAAGCAAAGCGGCCACAGCATGTGGAAGAATCTGTGCTAAGGAGGAGGCAACACTTAGCAGCTGCTCGGTTGGCTCGAAAATCTCATACTTTGGCTTTGAGAAATGATAGTCTCGTAGTCCTTCTATTTGTAATTTTTTAAATGTGAATAGCTTGTTAAATTCATAGAAAATCATTATTAAATGCAGGCCCAATAGATTTTCATATCTCATGTATCAGACAATGAGTAAACGCTTATTACTTCAGTGGTAAAGAAAAATGAACTATAGTTCAAATTATGTTAACAACAGCTGTCGAAGCAAAGTATACGTTTTCCCAACCGCCGTATTCATATGATTTTGCCAAGAGAGAGTTTTATTGAATCAACATAAATTACACTATGTCACAAAATTTGAAAAGTTTTTGTATCTGTTGAAATGTATCAAATTATATGTATCGATAGTCTGACATGTACACATCCCTAATATATCGACTCACGAGTATGTATCAGTTGTCAAAGAATCTCCGTCGCGAGCACACGTTTTTCCAATATATGAATAAAGACATTACATTTAATTTCACCTAAATCAAATGGGCCTACATTATTTACAACAGGTTATGGAACCAGGACGCTTCAACAGTGCATAAAAGTGAAATTAAAATAAGGAATTTGTGAAAAAAACAAATTAAAATGAATTTCATCAGAAATGCCGGCGTCACCTGGAAATGTGTGTGTATATGTGCAGCAGCAGTCCACATTAGTGTGTGTGTGATATAATAGAGAGATCAGCAAAAGGATTTGTGTGAGTAGTAGTGGACAACTCGAAAGAGCCGAACAGGCAAAGAAGGCAAAAAATCAAAGCAAATTAAAAAGTGAAAAACATGAGTTACGCGAATATAAAGATTGATCCCCTCGGGAAGGGATAATTAAGACACCTGTAAAATACAAGTGAGAACTCTTTTTAATTAAGAATGATGTGGAAATACGTGAGCGGACAGTGTGTCAAACTGGAAAATTCACCTGAAATAGCGGTCGAATGGGAGACAAATGACTCCAACTCGAAAGTGTGTATCAATCAAAAGGTCCAGCGCGTAAAGCGCATTTATTAAAATCGCTCATATTGCTAAAAATGCAAAACGGAGAAGACATGCATAGTCACGTACAAAATTTTTTTGACATTCTTCTTCTTCTTCTTTTTATTGGCCCGATGCTTGCATCACAACCGTTTGACGGTCTCGGCCGCTGCAACTAATGTCCGCCAGTCGCTTCTGCTCCGTGCGAGCTGGCACCAGTTTTTCACGCCAAGCTTAGAAATGTCTTTCCGCACCTGGTCGTCCCACCTTAGAGGTGGTCGTCCCACCTTGCCTTGTCCCAGTTCTTTCGCATTCCTCTTGTAGACCATTTTTGCTGGAGCTTGATCATCCATTCGGGTAACATGTCCCAGCCAGCGCAGCCGCTGTTGCTTTATGCGCTTGACCAGACTAGTATCCCCATAGAGCTTATACAGTTCGTCATTCCTTCGGATGCGAAAGTCCTCGCCAACTTTCAAAGGTCCATAAATCCTGCGAAGAATCTTTCGCTCGAAAACGCCAATCGCCGCCTCATCCGCTGATGATATTGCCCATGCTTCTGCGCCGTATTGCAGGACTGGGATGATAAGCGACTTATATAGCGCTATTTTTGTTCTTCGCTTGAGGTTTCTGCTCTTGAGCTCCCTACTCAGCCCGTAATAGCATCGGTTTGCGAGCGTGATTCTTCTTCGAATTTCAGGCTGATGTTGTTGTCGCCGTTTCATCTGTGAGATAGACAAAGTCCTCTACAACTTTAAAGTTGTACTCTCCCATTGCAACAGATTGCCCAAGTCGTGCGATCTGTGACCAGATTCCCCTGTTCGTCTTTTCATTGTGCGACTCTGGGCTTGAAACCTTCTGTTAACTGCTTAATCTTTTGGTAAAATTTTCGAGTCTCACTCATGCCGAATAAAATCTCGATTTCCTCGCGCATGCGCCTTTCCTGCTCAAATTTTTTCTCTTTCCTTTTCTCCAGGTATCGCTCTTTAGCAGCCCGCGTTACTCTCGACTGCAGAGTTCTCCTGTAGGCAGCGTTTTCTCTGCAGTAGCGCGTCGGCACTCCTCGTCGTACCAAGACCGCTTTCGAGGGGGCTCGGAGTAACCGAGTATCTCCCTTGGCAGCAGTACTCATGGAGTGCGATATACGCTGCCACTGTTAGCATATATCGGAAGGGAATGGGAGGTTTCCTAAGCAGTTGGGCGAGCTGTGTAGGCTTCAGAGGTCCCTTGTGATTGCAGCTTCTCGACGTTTAGCTTTCGACGTGTGCCAGAGCGTGAGGCATGTGCCACACTGAGCCGCGTGGCTACCTTGGCTGCAACCAGGTAATGTCCGAGTCTATGTTGGCTCCTCCGAATCGCACGCACGTCTAGTACACTCGATGAATGCCTTCCGTCTATCACAACGTGATCAATCCGATTTCGTGTTCGTTGACCAGGGGACTTCCAGGTCGCCTTATGGATGTCGAGGTGTTCAAATCTGGTACTACTTATGACCATGTTCCGGCCCGCAGCGAAGTCTATTAGCCTCTCTCCGTTACCGGAGGTTGTTTCATGAAGGCTAAATCGTCCGACTGTCGATCCAAAAACTCCTTTTCTCACGACTTTCGCGTTAAAATCGCCTAGCACGATCTTTATGTCGTGATCGGGGCAGCGCTCGTATAATTGTTCCAGGCGCTCATAGAATTCATCTTTATCGGGGTCTTTCTTGTCTTCTGTTGGCGCGTGAGCACAGATAAGACTAATATTAAAATATTTTGCCTTAGGTCTAAGCACGGCTATCCGTTCATCAACTGGTGTGAAGCTGATGACAGAGCGACGCAGTCTATCACTCACTAAAAGCCGCACCCCAAACTCGTGCTTGGAAACATGTCCGCTGTAGGAGATCTCCCAGGGGGTGGTGGTTTCTGTTCTGTCTTCTCTTTTGGTAGAGTTATTATCTTTCTCCATGTCGATCCATCCATTCCTGGGGGGCGGTAAACGTCCGCTATGAATATTTCTTTAGGACATTCACCAAGGCGATATTTTATTTTTATTTATTTATTTATTTAGTCGACAAAAAAAAAAGTCTGTCAACTCAATTATACATACGTTATAAAAAAAGCCTTATTGACTAAAAGCCTAACAAAGAAAAACTAACAAAATTACAAAATAACTAATAACGACTCCGACTCGATGGGGAGTTTTATTTGCCCGTCCGGCCAGCTATGCCCCGATTCACAGCCAACTGTAGTCAGAGACGTTATTAGAGCTACAAAAAAACTTGAATGATGTAGAGATAGAGAAGAAAAAAAAAACAAAACCAGAATAGAGGCAAAGGAAAAAATAATTATAAAACTAAAATAAATCAGATATAAAGAGAAAAAATTTAGAAGAAAACAATAAAAAAAAAAAAAATAGAGGCAAGCTAACTTCGGCTCGACCGAAGTTTATATACCCTTGGAGCTTGATATGTGCCTGACAGTTTGTATGGCAGCTATACTATATAGTGGTCCGATTTCGAAAAATTTTGGTGAAATTATGTGAAATCATTGAAAATTTATGGCTTGGTGAAATTATGTGAAATCACTAAAAACTTATAAATACGAGCGTTGGGAGCGATAACATTGAAAAACAAAAGTTTTTCTCACTAAAACTAGTTTTCAACCGATCGTTCCTATGGCAGCTATATGCTATAGTCAGTCCGGTCGGTTCCGACAAATGTGCAGCGTATTTATGCCAAAAAGACTTCGTGCAAAGTTTGCCATCAAACCTCAATATATCTGATTTTGGATTTTGGATTTGGACTAATATTAAAATATTTTGCCTTAAACCTGAGCGCGGCTAGTCGTTCATCAACTGGTGTGAAGCTGATGACAGAGCGACGCAGTCTATCATTCACTGCAAAGCCGCACCCAAACTCGTGCTTGGAAACATGTCCGCTGTAGTAGATCTCCCAGGGGGGTGGTGGTTTCTGTTCTGCCTTCTCTTTTGGTAGCGTTATTATCTTGCTCCCATCTTCTCGATCCATCGCATTTCCTGGAGGGCGGTAACGTCCGATGAATATTTCTTGAGGACATTCACCAAGGCGATATCATCACCATCTCTGTTGAGGGTGCGGACATTCCAGGTGCATATTCTCAAATCGTGGTCCTTAAAACGTTTGCGTGGGTCGTCGTCAGGGGGGTCCGTATCCAAGGCATTGTAGTCGCAGTTTTCATTGGTGGAGATTTTTTACGATGGTGGGTACCAAACCCGACGCACTAACCCTATATATTATACCCTGTAGGGAAAGGGGGAGGGGGGGGGGGGACGCCGCTCACGTTAGTCAGCAGCGAATGCGGGTGCATTGCCACTGCTTCCGGTGGTCACCACGAGGAGGTGTGAGTCGACTTGAGACGTAGTAAGCCAGGATCACCCTGGGTTCGCCAAGTTGAACCGATCAGAAGCTTTCCCTGACCACATACGCCCCCGTTAGGTCCAGAAGATCTATGACTAGAAGTTCTGAACCACCGCGTAAAGCGCATTTATTAAAATCGCTCATATTGCTAAAAATGCAAAACGGAGAAGACATGCATAGTCACGTACAAAATTTTTTTGACATATTGGACAAAATCCATGAAATGGACATGGAAGTGATGGACGACCTCGTTACAATTTTGTTGTTGTATAGTGAACCCGAAGAATATGAACAGTTTAGAGTCGCGATTGAAACGCAGGACAAATTACCTAATCCGTACCGTGGCACTCTCAACCACCGAGGCCGAGTATATGGCCATCTCAGATGCTTCAAAGGAAGCAGTCCACCTGAAATTGTTCCTGAAGGAAGTTTTAGGCACACAAGATGTTGTTGTAATCTTTAACGACAACCAAGGCGCTGGCGAACTATAAGCATGTGGATATCCGCCATCATTTCATACGTGAGCTGGTAGAGAAAAACGAGATCGTCATCAATTACATCCCAACCGAGAAGATGAGAGCAGATGTTTTGACAAAGGGTTTGTCAAGTGCAAAACATAATGAATGTATTTTGGGATTGGGGATGAATTAACAAAAAAAAATAAAACTTAAAAATAATGAAATTATTGATTATTGTTGAGTTTTATTTTTAACTCACCAAGAAATTACGGCTGTACCATAAGGAATTTTGGAAAGTTTTATTCTTAATAAATGAAACAAGACGAACATTTAAAATGCAATTTTAAGTTAAAGTAGTTTCTTATACTCTGTACCGAAGGTACATAGAGTATATTAAGTTTGTGCAAAAGGTTGTAACAGGCAGAAGGAATCATTTCCGAATATATAAAGTATATATATTCTTGATCGGCATCAACAGTCCGTCTGTCCGTCTGCCTGTATGAACACCTAGATCTTAGAGATGTTGGTAAGAGAAAGAAGTTTGACATGTATGGGACAAATGCATCTTTTATCTGCACGCAGATCAAGTTTGTTTCAAATTTTGGCCACGCCCCCCTCCCGCCCCCACAATTTGGAAAAAACGTTATATCTCCTACACTTGTGAAGATAGTCGATTTGTATCTTTTAGAGATAGTTAGTAATTATCAAAATGAATCGATGCCGAAGAAATGATAAAGATCGGATGAACGGTTCTCCAGTTATGAGCAAAAAAGTCAACCAAGCCCCCGCTACCCACCTAAAAAAATGTTGCATTCTTTTCTTATGGTCACTCTAAGGAACGCAGGAACACTGTTAAACATGTTTTTCAATGAGTAACGGTTCTATTATAACTAATGGGTTTAGCGGTAAACGAGGACAAGACGAAATACCTAGTGTGCTCGAAACAGAAGTACACACAACTTGGGCAATCTGTTGCAAAGGGAGAGTACAACTTTAATGTTGTAGAGTTCTTTGTCTACCTCGGAACGATGATAACCGGCGACAACAACATCAGCCTGGAAATACGAGCGTTGGGAGCAATATCACTGAAAACAAAAATGTTTTTCTCACTAAAAAAATAAACGCAGGACAAATTACCTAATCCAGAATCGTTGAAAACAAAAATGATTGAAGAATACGAAGCGCGTAAGAGAAACGACGTTGAAACAGTACAAGACGCAATGTATACTCAAAAGAATTTCCAGAAAAATCGAAACAAAAATGAAAAACGAAAAGCTCAAGTGCTACAACTGTGGAAAAATTGGCCACAAGGCCAGAGAGTGCAGATCAAACGGAAATAAAGAAAAAGGTTTCGAGTATAAAAAGAAATGAAAAAGACAAACAGAAAAGCAACACTGCCACACATCGCATATGTGTTCTCAAAAGAAAAATTCGAAAATCTTAAAAGTGAATCGCAAAGTTTAAAACTGGCAAATGACAATTCACAGACCATGGTTTTGAAGTTACTTTCCGCCGTAACGGAGCAGTAAAAGTTTGCCACAGCATCCCGAAAGTCAAACCTTTATTTTATAAATCAAAAGAAAGAACACAGTAACGTCGCAGAAAGTGAAGAACAAAGTGGCAGTGATCTACAGAAGTGCCATAAAATATTAGGCCATCTGAATGAAACAGATTTGAAAAACATGATTCGTAAAGAAAAAGTGCTAGGTATAAAAGCAGATGTAAACCAAAGCCTAGAAAAGTGCGAAGTCTGTATTCAGGGGAAGCAATCCCAAAAACCGTTTTCGAACTCTGTGACAAAATCAAATGAACTGCTTGAAATAGACATTCAAAGTATTTTGTTACTTTCATTGACGATAATGCGAAGTGGTGCGAAATTTATTTTTTGAAACAGAAAAATGAAGTCATTGAAAAGTTCAAGGAATACAAAAGCTTAGTCGAAAAGCAAACAGGAAAGAAAATAAAAAATATTGCGCACAGATAACGGAAAAGAATATGTAAATAATGAGTTCTCAGGATTTCTAAAGAGGGAAGGCATAGAGCATGAATTGACAATCGATTACACCCCTCAACAAAATGGAGTAGCGGAACGAAAAAACCGCACATTGGTCGAGATGGCACGCTGCATGATGCTTCAAAGTGGATTATCACCAAGTTTTTGGGCTGAAGCTATCTTGACAACAAATCACGTAAGGAACAGAGTCCCATCAAGAAGTCTGGACGGCGAAATACCGTATTACCTATGGACTAAGAAGAAACCAATATTAAATTATCTGCAAGTTTTTGGCACGGTGGCATATATGTTGGACAAGAGGCCGGGAAAAGGTAAATTCCAACCAAAAAGTAAGAAATGTATATTTATCGGATACGAGCCACAATCGAAAGGTTATAGACTTTGGTGCCAAGACGAAAGACAAACATACAAAAGTCGAGATGTAAATTTTCTTGATAAATTTGAAAAAGAGAGCTAGTGTGAAAATTTTATTGATGAAAACATTTTAAAAGAGTCTGACCATGAAATTCTAATTGATCTATTAAAAGATCCGCCAATAATCCATCCAGAAATCAACACGAAGATTGAAAAAGAAACACCAGAAGCAGAAATTGAAACTCCAGTGACCTCCAAACCGAAGAAGAAAAATCCCAAGGAAACGTCGACACCCAAGAGACGTAGACGCCCCGTAACGCGCAGATTGATCGCAGAGCAGGAAGCAGAGGAAGAAGGATCAAATGATCATATCGCAAATCTCATCGAACAAATCGACCCAATCGATGCAGAAGAGGCACTCAACTGCCCAGAGAGTGAAGAGTGGAAAGCTGCCATGCTCCAGGAATACCAGGCACTAGAAAAGAGTGAAACGTGGGTATTAGTTGATCGAACAGAGAATGCTGAAATTATCAAATCAAAGTGGATTCTTCGTACAAAACGAAAGGCTGATGGATCAATTGAAAGGCGAAAGGCAAGGCTAGTGGCAAAAGGCTTTGCGCAGACACCAGGTATGAGCTATACTGAAACTTTTGCACCCGTAGCCCGCATGAGCTCCATTCGCATGCTCATGGCACTATCTTCCGAACTCGGAATGGAGATACAGCAATTGGATTTCATCAGTGCATATCTTAACGGTGAAATATCCGAGGATATTTATATCGAAATACCAAAAGAATTCGACATGATACTTAGCCAGGATGAACGCAGTAAATATAAACCAAATAAAGTATGCAAAATACAGAAGGCGTTGTACGGTCTAAAACAATCTGGCGGACAGTGGTACCGCAAATTGGATGAAAAACTCCAGGAACTAGGATTGCATCCACTCAGCGCAGATCCTTGCGTGTACACAATTAATGAAAATGATATACTTGTTATTGTATTGATATACGTGGACGACTTAATGGTTGCGTCAAATGACACTAGGGCACTCACCGCACTCAAGGGAGAGTTAGCCAGCATTTTTGACATGAAGGACATGGGTCCACTGAAGTATTGTCTAGGCATAGAGTTTGAAAAAGATCTTGAAAAGAAAGAGATCAGGATGCATCAAAGCAAGTATGCAAGAGAAGTTATAAAAAGGTTCAACATGGAAAATGCAAACACAGTCTTAACCCCATTGGCATCGAACGAGAAATTAACCAAGAAGGATGCACCAAACAGCCCAGAAGAGATGTCAAATGTACCATATCAGAGTCTCATAGGTTCTCTGATGTATCTGGCAGTATGCACCAGCATTGGACGGCAGCTAAGAGGGTCTTACGATATCTAAAGGCAAGTGATAACAGAGGACTGTTATTCAAGAAAACTGGCAAGAACCTATTCGGCTACACTGACGCCGACTGGGGTTCCAATATCGACGATAGGCGATCGTTCACTGGTTACGCATTTATGTTTGCAAACGCAGCAGTCAGTTGGGAGTCCCGAAAGCAGCGTACCGTGGCACTCTCAACCACCGAGGCCGAGTATATGGCCATCTCAGATGCTTCAAAGGAAGCAGTCCACCTGAAATTGTTCCTGAAGGAAGTTTTAGGCTCACAAGATGTTGTTGTAATCTTTAACGACAACCAAGGCGCTGGCGAACTAACCAGAAATCCAGTATTCCACAGCCGCACGAAGCATGTGGATATCCGCCATCATTTCATACGTGAGCTGGTAGAGAAAAACGAGATCGTCATCAATTACATCCCAACCGAGAAGATGAGAGCAGATGTTTTGACAAAGGGTTTGTCAAGTGCAAAACATAATGAATGTATTTTGGGATTGGGGATGAATTAACGTAAAATTTGAATTTAATTGAAATATTGAGTTTGCAAAATTGAATTTGTTTAACATAAAATTTGAGGGGAAGTGTTGAAATCAGGGACCGTAATCATTATAAGTTTTAAAATAAAACTTACTCCATAATGATTATTTTTGATTTTTAAATCAATTGCTCACACCGTAATGATTATTTTTAAGCAAAAAAAATAAAACTCAGCAATAATGATTATTTTTGATCAAAAAAAATAAAACTCAAAAATAATGATTATTGTTGAGTTTTATTTTTTTTGCTTAAAAATAAAACTCACCAAGAAATTACGGCTGTACCATAAGGAATTGGAAATTTTGAAGTATATTCTTAATAAATGAAACAAGACGAACATTTAAAATGCAATTTTAATTTAAGTAGTTTCTTATACTCTAAATACAAGGTAGATAGAGTATATTAAGTTTGTGCAAAAGGTTGTAACAGGCAGATGGAATCATTTCCGAAATAAAAATATATTCTTGATCAGCATCAACAGTCCGTCTGTCCGTCTGCCTGTATGAACACCTAGATCTCAGAGATGGTGGTAAGAGAAAGAAGTTTGACATGTATGGGACAAATGCATCTTTTATCTGCACGTAGATCAAGTTTGTTTCAAATTTTGGCCACGCCCCCTCCCGCCCCCGCAATTTGGAAAAAACGTTATATCTCCTACACTTGTGAAGATAGTCGATTTGTATCTTTTAGAGATAGTTAGTAATTATCAAAATGAATCGATGCCGAAGAAATGATAAAGATCGGATGAACGGTTCTCAAGTTATGAGCAAAAAAGTCAACCAAGCCCCCCGCTACCCACCCTAAAAAAATGTTGCATTCTTTTCTTATGGTCACTCTAAGGAACGCAGGAACACTGTTAAACATGTTTTTCAATGAGTAACGGTTCTATTATAACTAATGGGTTTAGCGGTAAACGAGGACAAGACGAAATACCTAGTGTGCTCGAAACAGAAGTACACACAACTTGGGCAATCTGTTGCAAAGGGAGAGTACAACTTTAATGTTGAAGAGTTCTTTGTCTACCTCGGAACGATGATAACCGGCGACAACAACATCAGCCTGGAAATTCGAAGAACAATTACGCTCGCAAACCGATGCTATTACGGGCTAAACTCAAGAGCAGAACCTCAAGGGAAGAACAAAAATAGCGCTATATAAGTCGCTTATCATCCCAGTCCTGCAATACGGCGCAGAAGCAATATCATCAGCGGATGAGGCGGCGATTGGCGTTTTCGGGCGAAAGATTCTTCGCAGGATGTATGGACCTTTGAAAGTTGGCGAGGATTTTCGCATTCGAAGGAATGACGAACTGTATGAGCTCTATGGGGATACAAGTCTGGTCAAGCGCATAAAGCAACAGCGGCTGCGCTGGCTGGGACATGTAACCCGTATGGATGATCAAGCTCCAGCAAAAATGGTCTACAAGAGGAATGCGAAAGAACTGGGACAATGCAAGGTGGGACGACCACCTCTTAGGTGAAACGACCAGGTGCGGAAAGACATTTCCAAGCTTGGCTCACAAAACGATTTTTCTTGGGAGCTGACATTGGATCCCAAAAAAAAAGTTTGTACGAGATGCGGTATTTATATATGTAGTGTCTTTGGTACAAGCCATCTATCTACAAAACTGTGGAAGATATAACGTTTTTTCAACATTGCGGGAGCGGGCGTGGCAAAAAATAAAAATAAACTTGATTTGCCTGCAAGTATGAGAAGCATTTGTCCCATACATGTCAAACCTCTATCTCTTACCATCTCTGAGATCTCTTTGTTCAAACGGACGGACGGACGGACAGACAGACAGACAGACGGACATGGCTATATCGACTTGACTGTTGATGCTGATCAAGAATATATTTACTTTATAGGGTCCGATGTGATTCCTTCTCTCTGCTACATACTTATGCACAAACTTCATATACTCTATGTACCTTTGGTACAGAGTATAAGAAACTACTTTAACTTAAAATTGCATTTTAAATGTTCGTCTTGCTTCATTTATTAAGAATATACTTCAAACTTTCCAAAATTCCTTATGGTACAGCCGTAATTTCTTGGTGAGTTTTATTTTTAAGCAAAAAAAATAAAACTCAACAATAATCATTATTTTTGAGTTTTATTTTTTTTGATCAAAAATAATCATTATTGCTGAGTTTTATTTTTTTTTGCTTAAAAATAATCATTACCAATGAGCAATATTAATAAAACTTACAAAATAAAAATCATGGTGGATTTCCATAGATTATCATAAAAGAATAATTCTGGTATCAAAGGTTGTCTTCTACGGCTATTCCAAGTGCGTGATTTTTTGGTTTAAAAATACACAAAATAATCATTATTTACGGTCCCTGGTTGAAATGTATCAAATTATATGTATCGATAGTCTGACATGTACACATCCCTAATATATCGACTCACGAGTATGTATCAGTTGTCAAAGAATCTCCGTCGCGAGCACACGTTTCTCCAATTTATGAATAAAGACATTACATTTAATTTCACCTAAATCAAATGGGCCTACATTATTTACAACAGTATCCCTCACTTTTAGCAATTGATCCTAATGTAAAATTGCACGCTGAATTCAAATCTGCTCTCAGATATGTCAAAAGTAGAACGGTTTTTAAAATATCGCGAAATTTTGAATTTTAGTGTTTTGAAAAAAGGTAGGTCTACTAAAGTGCCATTTTCTCTGATTTTAGTCCACCGATATGTATAAACTGGAACAAAAATTAAAGGTAATAAAATTATTTCTTAAAAAAACGACAGTTGTTGTAAATCCAACCATAAATGACGAAGTTATGGCACTTCAAAGTCGGATTTTTGAAAAATTTTGTATAATTTTTAATTTTTTGCTGCCTTTCAATAAGTTTTTTTCAATCTTACCATAAAAATTGCTCAGGTCTCAGATATTGACAGAATTGGGTAATTTTTTACAAATATTTTTTGAACTTGGTCATCGAAATCGGATGAAAAATAAACGCTACATTCACAATTAAGTAAACATACCTTTTTTTGAGAGTATAAAAATCACATCTTAGCAAGCCAAATAAGAATACGTTGAGCATTGGCGAGGCAGAGAATTTTACTTGGCACTATCAGCAGACGAGCCAAAAGCATGGGAATAATTTTGCGCATTATTGTCTAGTTTTCTCGGAAACAAAAGAAGTGAGGACTACAAAGAAACTGTTGATGATTTATTGGAAAACTACAAAAAAATTGGTATAGTCTCAGTCTGCTTTTCATCGAGTTAGTATATTTACCAATTTTATTTCTTTTTATATTTTAAACGTCTAAATATGTCCTTAAAAGTACACTTTTTGCACTCCCATTTCGATTTTTTCCCGGACAACCTAGGCGACGAAAGCGACGAGCATGGCGAACGCTTCCATCAGCAAATGCAGCAGATGGAGTTTCGCTACCAAGGCAAATGGGATCCGGCAATGATGGGAGACTATTGCTGGTTTTTGTTGCGAGAAACACACAGTCTGCACAAAAAACAAAAGTGGTCTACATCATTTGAGTACTTTTATCCAATTTTGAACTGCAATAAAAACTCCCAATGCTCAACGTTTATTCTTATTTGGCTTGCTAAGATGTGATTTTTATACTGAAAAAACTAGCAAAAAAATACTCTCAAACAGAGGTATGTTTACTTAATTGTGAATACAGCGTTTATTTTTCATCCGATTTTGATGACCAAGGGCAAAAAATGCTCGTTAAAGATTACCCAATCCTGTCAATATCTGAGACCTGAGCAATTTTAATGGTAAGATTGAAAAAAACTCAATAAAAGTCAGCAAAAAATTAAAAATTATCAAAAATTTTTCAAAATCCAACTTTGAAGTGCCATAACTTAGTCATTTATGGTTGGATTTACAACAACTGTCGTTGTTTTAAGAAATAATTTTATTACCTTTAATTTTTGTTCCAGTTTATACATATCGGTGGACTAAAATCAGAGAAAATGGCACTTTAGTAGACCTACCTTTTTTCAAAACACCAAAATTGAAAATTTCTATCTCAAGAACCGAACGATATCTCAAGAACCGTTCTACTTTTGACATATCTGAGAGCATATTTGAATTCAGCGTGAAATTTTATATAAGGATCAACTATTTAGAAGCCGGGATCAAAAAATTGTTGCATAGTGTTATTTGTCTGCCGCCTACTAAAATTTTACTAAAATTTGTCGTGTCCAAACTTCCTTTATAAATAACTAGACACTTAGACTTAGTAGGATTTATACTCAGCCCGTTTTTACCTGCCCATTTACTAACATTTAACAAATCATTATTACACGCATCAATACATTGATCAATTTGACTCAGAGGACGACTGACATACATTTGAACATCGTCTGCATACATATGAACTTCTCAAATTGACAAAAAATTAAAGAGGTCATTAATATATACAGTAAACAGAAGTGGCCCTAAAACTGAGCCCTGTGGTACTCACCGAGTGATTGGCAAAAGTCCAGAAGTATTTGTTTTAGTTGTCACAGTTTGAAATCTTTTGTTTAGGTAAGAGTGCATTAATTTAGTAGCCGTTTCGGAAAAGTTGTACAACTTGCTTAACTTGGTTAGGAGAATACTATGATTCACCGAATCGAATGTCTTACTGTAGTCAAGTAATGTTAATAAAGTAACATGGCTACTGTCCATGTTTCTGTGGATATCCTCAACTATTTTTATACCCGTTACTCGTAGAGTAAAAAGGGTATACTAAAGTCGTGCAAATGTATGTAACAGGAAGAAGGAATCATTTCCGACCATATAAAGTATATATTCTTGATCAGCATCAACAGCCGAGTCGATATAGCCATGTCCGTCTGTCCGTCCGTCCGTCCGTCCGTCTGTCCGTCTGTCTGTATAAACACCTAGATCTCAGAGATGGTAAGAGATAGTGGTTTGACATGTATGGGACAAATGCTTCTTTTATCTGCACGCAGATCAAGTTTGTTTCAAATTTTGGTCACGCCCCCTCCCGCCCCCGCAATTTGGAAAAAACGTTATATCTCCTACAGTTATGAAGATCGTACGATTCGTAAAGATATCCAGATTGCTTATTATTTAGAAGTTTATTCGTGGAAAGGAAGGTGCTTATTTGCGCTGCAAGAATTTGTTCAAAGATCTTAGAGAAATACTGAAGTATGGAAATTGGTCTTAACTCATCTTTACTTTTTTGGAACTGGTAATATTTTTGCAACTTTCCACATTTCTGGGAACGTTGACGTTGTTATCGCAGTGTTTATTATGTGTGTCAAGGGTGTTAGTATCATGGGCAAAACCATTTTAATGAACTTTTGATTCTGATCATCCAGGCCTACAGCATTTGACTTAATTTTTAAAATTGCATCTAAGACATCATAAGGACTTACGCAGTTAAACTCTAAACGATTACAACAGTTTTTGACTGGCACAGCTGTGAGATAGGGGTTGCATGTAGTTTCTACATTCAATTTGGTAATTTTAAGGTTTAGCTCATTAGCAACTACGTCATCAATAACATTAGTCTTTGTTTTACCAATACCAACGTTTTTAATGTTTCTCTAACGCTGACTAGAAGTTATTGCACTGTTAAACTTAGATGTATAGTATGATCGTTTAGACTTCGCAACCAGATTGTTTACAGCTTTTCGCTGAGCCTTGAATATCGAATACAAATAATCGATTTTATACCGCTTCCACTTGTTGTAGGCGACTCTGTTTCGCATAGAAATAGCCCTTTTTATTTCACTGTTGAACCAAGGTTTTTCAGCTACTCTTAAAATCTTAGTTTTTTTTAGGCACAAAGGTGGAATATAAGCTGTCTAGATAGTACATAAGTTGGCTTAATTGCAAGTCAACCGATGGAAGCGGATAAATTGCAATCCAATCACATAAAGAAAAGGCATTACTCAATCCAAAATAATCAATATTTCTAAAGTCTCTATATTGAATAATTTGGTCAGAACGGTACTCGAAGTACTGTGAGCTTCTCGCGTATGTGCTCAAATCTAACCATTATTATTGGATCAACCACGGTGTTTGTTGTGCGGTTTCCGGGTCGGTGATACTCCCAGCGAGAGCACCAAGGAATTGAAGAGCGTCTTCAGTGATTCGCCATCAGAGAAGGGCACACTATGCACTCTTAGGTCATAGGCTGGATTTTTATGTTGGTCAGTGCAGACAGTTGAGACTCAAGCATGTCCACTTGAATCTTGAGACCCTTGCCATCCAAACTCTCTTTCTCCAACAGCTCGACACGCTGGAGTAGATGCTGTATATCCACGGCAAATGTGTTTAGCCGCTCATGAATTCCGGTGAGTATGCGATGCCCTCACTCCTCGCTTATTTTAGCCGCTATAAGTTCAGCCTGTTCCTCAAAGAGCTGGTTTATTTTTCCAGAACCTTTGAGGAATAGCCTGTGAAGCCTTCATGTCTCCAGCAGAGTTTTCACGTTGACGTTTCGGTATTGGTTATTAATAATTGGTTGTTAATAATGTTTTACAAACAAGAAAAGAAGTCTTATGTCGAGCAGTGTTTTTTAATTTTGTTTGCTCAGCTTTACTGTTATTTTGCCCTGTGTGGTTACGTAGTTGAGAACAGAATCCACAAGCGTTTCCTCTCTCTCGCACGCACACATACACACACGAACGACAATGCGATTTGTTGGCAATTAACAATTGCTTTTGTTTGTTTTGATTAATGTTTATTGATTTTGTGATTTGGCGATTTCGTAGCTAAAGCGCGGCGCTTATAGACTTTTTAGTTCAAAGAGATCTATTTTGCAGATGAGAATAGTCGGATGACAGGAGTTTATTTGTGGAGTGTTAAATTATGCCCTCCACGTTGTTGCTTTAGGTTAGCTATCTATATATATAAAAAAGTTCAACCTGACTGACTGACTGACTGACTGACTGGTGACCGTCGCACAGCCTAAACCATAAAAGATAGGAAGATGAGATTTTCTACAATAGTTTTATCTTATGCTGAAAGTGAGTACTAAGAACGGATTTTGGAAAATTCTGTCGGCAAATGTGGAAAATTCGCGGAAAACGGTTGTATGAAGGTAGGTAGGTATTACCGGCTGGCCCCATGTAGGGGGGGGCCACATAGACCTGTACGGTCCTTAGTGAGGCCGGGTGCTTTATGGTACCATTTCCTTTAGAAATCCTGTAGGATTCTTGACGTTTTGGCAAATGCCAATAGTTGTTTGGGGGAGCTCTTGGCTGCCTCTTCCAGAGTGGTGAAGCTTGGGGAGTGCAGATGTTTTAATCTTGTCGTGGCGATTGCTGGGCAGCTGCAGATGAGGTGTTCTAGAGTTTCTGCTACTCCAGGTTCCTTGCATTTCCTGCAGGTGTCTGTTGTCGTGATGCCTAGCTTTATCGCGTGAGCGGCTGCTAGGCAGTGACCAGTTAATATGCCTATAAGCAGTCTGCAGTCTCTTCTTTGGAGCTGCAGCGTATAGTGCGTGAGTTTTTTGTCTCTCTTATTGCACATAATTTTAGAGATTCTGCAGCCGGTCGTGTTCTTCCACTTTTCCTCTGCTTCTTTCTCCGCTATCTCCTCCATCTTGCTGTATAGCGTCTGTAGGGAGATAGGTATATTTAGTGTTGCTTCTCGGCTTAGTGCGACCCTGGCTTTTGCAAGAGTGTCCGCCATTTCGTTTCCATCGATGCCCTGGTGGCTGGGAATCCAGTAGATTTGCACCTTGCTGGAGGTGCTGAGGGAATCTATTGCTTCTCTGCTTGCCAGAACATTTTTGAGTTGATGGCGTGACTCTGCATTGCTTTGATTGCCGCTTGACTGTCTACGTATATGTTGATTTGATCGTTTGGTGCGTGTAATTCTGCCAGTTCGGCTGCTTTCCTTATGGCGAAAACTTCCGCCTGGAATATAGTGCAGTGGTTTGGCAGTTTGTAGGAGAGTTTCAATTCCGGTTCCTTGCAGTACACGGCGGCTCCGACTCCTGAGGCCATCTTTGAGCCGTCCGTGAAAAGGTGCATTGCTTCCTGAGCCAGCCCTGTACGCCAGTCTTCTGGTCCCAGTAATGCTGATGCGCCTGTAAAGTTGGTTTTGGGATCATGTAGTCCGTGCTACTGTTGATCTCTCTGCCCACTGTGCTGTGTCCATAGCTTTGTAGAGCCATGGTGCCAGCCGCGCAAAGACGTTGGGCCGTCCTGTGTGCAGTGAGGCGTGCTTGGATGTCCAGGGGGTTGACACCTAGGATGTGGTCCAGTGCTTTTGTTGGAGTGGACCGCAGCGCCCCCGTTATGCAGACCAGTGCCTGCCGCTGGGCCTTTTCCATCAGCTTTAGATATGTGGACTTCTCTGTGGCTTGCCACCATACCAATATACCGTGTAGTAGTATCGGTCGTATAACTGATATGAAGAGCCAGTGTGTTAGTCTTGGTGATAGGCCCCAAGTGCTGCTTAGCATCTTCTGGGATGCATATAGCGCATTGGTTGCCTTTTTCACCCTTTCCTCCACATTGAGTCTCCAGGATAGTTTACTATCGATTACTACTCCAAGGTATTTTACGTTGTTTTTTGGCGTTAGCGGTGTTCCATTTATCGTGGGTGGAGTCCATTGCGGTACCTTGTATCTCTTGGTGAAGAGAATGAGGTCCGTCTTCTCCGCATTGATGCTAAGTCCGGCTTCTGTGGCCCACTTTAGTATCTCTCTGAGAGTAGAGTCCATGATTGAGCTGACAGTCGATGGACATTTTCCCATAATAATTATGCTTATGTCGTCGGCATATGCGGTTATCTTGGTGGTTTTCCTGCGAAATTTTTTAAGTAATTCGTTGACCACAAGGTTCCATAGAAGAGGTGACAGGACTCCGCCCTGGGCGTTCCGCCGTGTGCCTCTCTTGTAAGGTTGTGGAATCCCACTCGGCTTGTACTCTTCTGCAGCTCAGCAGGTTATATATCCAGGAGTCCAATGCCGTGTGTATTGCTAGGGCTCTTAGGCTTCGCATTATTGCTTCTGTAGTGACGTTGTTGAATGCACCCGAAATGTCAAGGAATGCTCCCAGGGCAAATTCTTGATGGTACAGTGCCTTCTCGATGGTGGCTACTAGGGAGTGTAGCGCTGTTTCCACCGATTTCCCTTTCGTGTAGGCGTGCTGGTTTCCCTCCAAGGTCAGGTTCATGCCTTCTCTTATGTGAAGGTCCAGTAGCTTCTCCATTGTTTTGAGCAGGAATGATGTGAGGCTGATGGGCCTGTAGTCTTTTGGTTGCACGTGACTGCATTTCCCTGCTTTGGGCAGGAATACAACGCGTGCTGTCCTCCAGGCCACAGGTACATAGCTCCACCTCAAGCATGCTATAAAAATGGATCGTAGCCATGGGACGATTGCGCATTTGATCGTTTTTAGCATGGCTGGGAATATTCCATCTAGCCCTGGGGATTTATAACTCGCGAACGAGTCGATCGCCCATCGGATCTTTTCTGGAGTGATGATATCGTCTGGGATGCTGACTTGTTGCGTGTGTAGGTCTTGAGGCGTATCTGCCTCAGTGACTGGAGTGCAGCCTGGAAAGTGCGCATCAAGTAGAGCACATGTCGACTTCCCTGCTGCTTTCTGTCCAGTGTCCGTCGTTCGTTTTTAGCTGACTCTGCATGGGTGGCTGCTTTGAAAGCAGTTTCCTGAGTCTAGCTGTTTCGAGACCTTCTCTATGCTGGAGCAGAAGTTTCTCCAAGAGTTCTGTTTTGCCTTCCGTACTTCTTTTTGAAGACGCGAAGTCTAATCTTGTATTCCTCCCAGATTATTTGCTCATCCGCTTGTTTGGCGAGTTTGAAGCATCTTGCACGTCATTCCTCTGCTCTTTTCAGCGCTGGGGTCCACCAGGGGGTCTGGTTCTCCTTTTGCTAACTTTGCAGGAGGTTTTGTATGCTGCGGTTAGGTTGGCTGTGAGCGTCTCCACGGACCTCTCAATGTCGCCTACCGAGCAGATACTCGTTGGCTTTGGTAGTTTTGATTCTACCGTTCTAAGGTACTTCACCCAGTCTGTGTTCCGGGGGTTCCTATAGGCGTTTCTGGTTTGGTTGTGGTTGAACTCGATCTTAAATTGGATGTACTTGTGGTCTGAGAAGGAGTTTCTATCAAGGACTCTCCATTCTGATGCTTCTTTGTTTTTCATCCAATCAAGTTCAAACTCATTTTCAAAGATCTATATAAAAATTCGACAACAACTGCATACCAATCTTCCGGAAAATTCACCCCGCTGGGTGGAAAGTGGGGGGTCAAGGTTGTATGGGCGAAACTTTAGTTGCCAGGGATTAGCGCCAAAATCATTTTCAAAATTACACATAACAAAACATAAGTTGTAAGCATAGTACGCGAAATAATTTGACACGTGTTTTCCCGATTTTGGAAAAAATCCGCACACGAGGAAAATGGCCGGAAAATTCTGAATCCAAAAAGTATTTATCATACGATTGGCTTGAAACTCGGTTTGTAAGTATACAATACGAAATAGTTTAAAATGTTATATTCCGATGTTGGAAAATTTGACCTGACGATCGGAAAATTCCGGAAAATTCTGCATGAAAAAACTATTTTTCATCCGATTGGCTTGAAACTCTGTTTGTAAGGACAAAATACGAAATAATTTGAAATGTGATTTTTCAATGTCTGAAACGCCGACCACGAGGAAAATGGCCGGAAAATTCTGCATGCAAAAACTATTTTTCATACGATTGGCTTGAAACTCGAATTGTAAGTTCAAAATGAGAATTTATTTTGTTTTTTAATTTTCGAAGTTGGAAATACCGCCGGGATGCTCACTGTGAAGTGAATTGGATGTGGGTGGAAAGTTGTTTTGGAAGTGGGTGGTAAGTGGATGTAAAGTGGTGAAATGTGGCAGGAAGTGGAGGGATGTGGGTGGGATGTGGAAGGGATGTAAGTGGGATGTTAATGGGAAGTGGGTGTGATTTGGGCGGGAAGAGGGCGGAAGTGTGCGGTATGTTGGTGGCAAGTGGGTGGAATGTGAGTGGGTTGTAGGTGCGAAGTTGGCGGAAAGTGGGTGGTATTTGGCCGGGAAGAGGGCGGGAAGTGTGTGGTATGTGGGTGGCAAGTGGATGGAATGTGGGTGGTATGTAGGTGCGAAGTGGGCGGAAAGTGGGTGGGATGTGAGCGGGAAGTGGGTTGGATGGAAATGGGAAGTGGATGGGATGTGGGTGGAATGTGGCGGTAAGTGGGAGGGATGTGGGAGGGATGTGGGAGGGATGTGGGAGGGATGTGGGACGGAAGTGGGTGGGATGAGGGTGGCAAGTTGGTGGAATGTGGGTGGGATGTGGGTGGGATGAAGATGGGAAGTGGGCGGGAAGTGGGTGGGATGTGGGTGAAATGTGCCGGTAAGTGTGAGGGATGTGGGTGGAAAGTGGCTGGGATTGGATGTGGGTGGAATGTGGCGGTAAGATGGAGGGATGTGGGTGGCAAGTGGGTGGAATGTGGGTGGGATGTAGATGGGAAGTGGGATGTGTCCAAGTGGTGGGATGTAGGTGGGAAGTGAGTGGGATGTGGGTGAAATGTGCCGTTAGGTGTGAGGATGTGGGAAGGATTTGGGTGGTATGTGGGTGGGAAGTGGGGTAATGTAGGTAGGATGTGGGTGGGAAGTGGGCGGGAAAAGGGTGGGATGTGGGCGGGAAGTGGTTGGGATGTGGGTGGGAAGAGGGTGGGATGAAAATGGGAAGTGGATGGGATGTGGGTGGAATGTGGCTGTAAGTGGGAGGGATGTGGGTGGGATGTAAATGGAAAGTGCGAAGTGGGCAAAAAGTGAGTAAGATGTGGACGGAAAATGTGCGGGAAGTGGGTGGTAAATCGGTGTGCGGTGGTTATATACTGTTGAAGGCGCAGCGAAGCGTGACGGGCTATTTGCTAGTAATAATATATTAAATAATTTAATAAATTTGTTGGAACGGACCTTCGACAGCCCTGAGCCTAGCTCAAGCAAGCGAAAGGACGACAAGGACTCGTTACAACACGGGCATTTTCCTCGTGGGTGGATTTTCCGACATTAAAAATCACATTTTGAATTATTTCGTATTCTGTCCTTAAATAACGAATATTAAGAAAATCGGATAAAAAGTAGTTAATTTCATGCAGAATTTTTCGGGAATTTTCCGACCGTCAGGTCAAATTTTCCAACTTCGGAATATAACATTTCAAACTTTTTCGTATTCTGGATAGATCCTTTCAAACCGAATTTCAAGCCAATCGGATGAAAAAAATAGTTTTTTGCATGCAGAATTTTCCGTCCATTTTCCTCACGGGCGGATTTTCCGACATTGTAAAAACACATTTCAAATTATTTCGTATTCTATCCTCACAAACCTCGTTTCAAGCCAATAGGATAATAAATAACGAATTTCAAGCCAATCGGATTAAAAATAGTTCTTTTCATACAGAATTTTCCGGGAATTTTCCGACCGCCAGGGCAAATTTACCAACTTAAGAAAATCACATTTCAATTCATTTCACCTACTTTCCTTTCAAACCGAATTTCAAGCCAATTGGATGAAAAATAATTTTTTTACGCAGAATTTTCCTCGTGGGCGGATTTCCAAAATCGGGAAAACACTTGTCCAATTATTTCACGTACTATGCTTACAAACCAAGTTTCAAGTCAATCGGATGAAAAATTAAATTTTTCCCATACAAACTTTTCCCACGCTTTTCCGACTTTTCCGGGTGGAATTTTCCAACACCCCGTCTTAGTACGCATTTTCACCACCAACAGAAACTCCTGTGAAAATTACAGCCCTCTATCTCTTACCGTTTGGGCTGTGCGATGATTGCCAATCAGTCAGTGAATCAGTCAGTGAATCATTACACTTTCTTTTATATTTATAGAGACTAGCAAATAACCCGTCGCGCTTCGCTGCGTGTCATTAGATGTAGTGTGTAAATAAGGAGAGTGTTCGCATAACCTTTAAGATTGTTTTAAGTATAAATAAAAAAACTTAAATGTATTTTCACAAAAAAACAATTATTTATTAAATGTTTCCCCATTTCCACACCACCGCAGAGGTAGAGGATTTGGCGCGTTTTTTTTTAAGTGGTTAATCCCCAATAGGCCTAGTCCACTAATTCTTATAAGAATTGGCTTCTTAAGAAATTTTCAACAAACTTAGCACGTACAATTAAGCAGTTACTTACATTTTTCACTATTTTCGTTGTAAAACCTCACTGTATACAACATATTTCGATTTGCCATCGGGTGCAAGAATCATTAAACTGCTAGCGGAGCTAACTCTTGAACAGGCCACATAAAACTGACCATGAGAAAAGCAATCCTCTCTAAGATCTAGTCCAGCTAACTTCAATGTCTGTCGCTGTGACTTATTTATTGTCATTGCAAAGCAGACTTTAATTGGAAATTGCAATCTTTTGAACTGAAATGGAAAGTTTGATGGTATGAGTGGGATTCTTGGTATAAAAAACGTCTCCCCTTTAACACAACCAGTAAAAACTGTGGCTTCAATAACATAGGTGTGAAGTGCTTTCACTTGTAATCACGTACCATTACATCATTTTGGTGGATAAAGATTTCGTAACAACATTACGGGTGCACCAACCTTAAGAGTAAGATTATGTAAGGGAAGACCTGGTGGGTTTTGAGCGTTAAGGAACTCGACTAGATAGTGAACTGCATCCTCGACTTCTACAACCGAGTCAATGGACTTGTATTAAACTTCTTCACCATTAAATGACTTTAGTAGTAAATCATTTATATTGGTAGCACTTTCATTTTTTGAAGTTAAAATTGCTCGTTCAGATAACCAATCTAAAGACATTGCTTGGATATTGGATATATCTGGAAATATTTTTGAGATGAGCTCTTTCGCATCTGCTACTACAGTACCCAAACGTGATGGGATAGTTATTTTGCCCTCAGACATTGGATATACTTCATCTCCAATTTGAAGTAGAGTTTCTGCAAAATTACCAGCAGAAGTATCGCCATTTAGATGCACTCTCATATTTTTTGTTAGTGCAAGTTTTTAAATCTTAGGCCATAAAAATGGGGATTTCAAGCAGGACTTAATTTCATCTGCTCTCGATCCCCTAGGCACTACTGGAAGTGTTTGGGACTGTAATTCCGCCCATTAGAAGGTCATTATCACGTATGTCCTTTAATGTTCTATCTAAGGCATCAAATCCGCCCTTGTGGGCCATAGTGCACTCATCCTAAACAATTAATTTGCAATCTTTGAGGAACTTGGGCATATTGCTTTGTTTTGAAATGGAGCAATATGGTATTTCGACATTTATTAAATCGAAAGGAAGTTTAAATGCTGTGTGTGCTGTCCGACCTCCGTTAAGCAAAGTGCCAGCTATACTAGATGATGCTACAGCCAGGGCTATTTTCCGATATTGCCGTACTTTCTTCGCTAACAACAAATTTATTAAAACGTTTTGCCTGTACCACCAGGTGCATCTAAGAAAAAAATTCTCCAATTTCTGATTCAACGCTTTTTAATATTTTGTCGTATACCTTAGTTTGCTCATCTGTCAGCAAATGTTCGTTATTATTAACAATAGTATCATTGTGTTCATAACTAATTTCGAGGTATTCTTTATTTAGCAGCACATCATCGGTTCTACTTGGCTTTGCCAGTCCGTACTCTGTAAATTTTGTCCCCCTATAGAAAATACTATATCTTCAATGAGGATAAGACTCTTTATTGTAAACTTTATCCATAAATGGATCAATATTACCGTCTTTCGACAACTTCATTTCATTTAATGTCTTCTGAGAAGCTTTCTTTATACTTATTCCAAAGACAATGCATCAGATATTAGAAAAAATACTAACATTATTGCAAAAAGCTCTCGTAATTTTTTTGTAAATTCGCGTATTACAGCCTCCGCCAAGGTGGAGTCCCAGTGCGTGTCATCCTCAAGTAAGCCTAAGGCTTTGCAAGCTAATTGATATGATATGATATGATATGATATATAAGTGACACCATTAACAGTCTTAAGATCTCTAAATGAGGTTGGACCACGCACTTCATGGAGCAAAAGTCTCAAATAATAAAACTCTATGTGTTTGGGATGTACAGTGTATACTCTACCCAAAGCTGCACTCTTTTTTACTCCAGGAAAGTTAACCAGATTAGAACCGAGCTTTCTTCGTTGAAACTTCTTTTGTTCCGTGTGAAATACGATGGAACTTCAACAAAAACAAGAGTTTTGGCAAAGTTGCATAGCTCAAAGAAGGCTAACAGGGTCGTTGTCGATGGGTTTTTAGCTTTTCAGCTAACCGATCGGGGTTATTTGGATTGAAATAAATAAATAAATACGTTGACAATTTTCTAAGTGCACAGCATGTATGGCTTATCCAAAGATTCTCCACACGGCTTCTGAACTGCTTATGTATCTACCATTTTCATAAATTTGAACCTCATTTTTTTGGTTTTCAACCGTAAACGGTGCTTGATCGCTGCCCTTGTTAACATATTTGCAAATATATTTTATGGACTTTACAGAGCTGCAGTACTTAATATAGTAACATATTCATACTCCACCAATACTTCGCCACCCAAAATAAAATATTCCCAGTAGTCCAGCCAGCAGAGTTTTACTTAATCAGCTAAACAGCACAGATCGTTCATATTAAAGTCTTGGTATATTTAATGTAAATCTTTCACATAAGTTATTCGATATTATACAACTCGTAGAGTAAAAAGGGTTTACTAAAGTCGTGCAAATGTATGTGACAGGCAGAAGGAATCGTTTCCGACCATATAAAGTATATATATTCTTGATCAGCATCAAACAGCCGAGTCGATATAGCCATGTCCGTCTGTCCGTCCGTCCGTCTGTCCGTCTGTCTGTATGAACACCTAGATCTCAGAGATGGTAAGAGATAGAGGTTTGACATGTATGGAACAAATGCTTCTTTTCTGCACGCAGATCAAGTTTTGTTTCAAATTTTGGCCACGCCCCTCCCGCCCCCGCCATTTTGAAAAAACGTTATATCTCCTACAGTTTTGAAGATAGACAATTCGTACTTTCTAGAGATAGTTAGTATTTAGCAAAATGAATGAATGATGAAGATCGGATGAACGGTTCTCAAGTTATGAGCAAAGAAGTGAACCAAGCCCCCCGCTACCCACCCTACAAAAATTTTGCATACTTTTCTGAGGGTTCCCCAAGGAACGCAGGAACACTGTAAAACATGTTTTTTCATGAGTAACGGGTATATCGAAGTCGGTTAGAGCCGACTTTAACTTATGCTCTCGTTTTTATACAAGTGCAATATTGAACATCTAATTGGCGCAGCCGGTAGGATAAGTCAGACATTTTAAGAATCGACTGAAAGGATAATCGATATCCTGGATCCCAGTACTAGTCTAAGTACTGTATGTTGTATACTTATCCGCGAAAGAACCCACGTAAAAACAATTTAGATCAACATCGTCCTAGCCCGCTTAAACCTACAAGTGCACAGTGGTTGCTGCCATAGGCCAAAAATTTTCAAACCGTAACTGCCTTAATTATCAGCTAATTGGTCAAGCTTCACAGTGGCATACTTATTTTGCTTTGATTATAACGGTGCTTTCTTAAAATACCATCGAAAGTGTGACCTTTTCTTCATCTGTCTTGTACAGTGCACGCCGCTCGCTGCCACATGCTAATTTTGTTAAATTAAATTTTGTTGTTAAAAATTTGCGCCAGTTTCAAGTCCCTACCTCAACTAGAAGTATTTTTGGCCGCTCTCCCCATACAAGCCGGACCACTGTGAAGTGTTACCGCTATCGAGACGTAAAAGAACTTTTCACGATTAAAGCCCACTTAACCCAAAAAGTGTGACAGCTAAATCTACGTGAAGAAGATCAACTTGATTTTGAAAACGCAAAAACTACCACAATAAACCAACCATGACTTCACCAGCAGGAGAAACAAGTCCAGTTCTAACACTGTCAGAGCAGCACCTGAGCCAAGCTCTTGGCCAAATTAGGCAGGTGCCTATGTTCAACGGAGCAACAGAAGATCTCTGTTCCTTCAACCGAAGAGTTGAATTTATTCTTCAATTGTACCCCATAAGAGAGCTCCGCCAAATGAACGTGCTATTCGGAGCCATCGAAATGCATATAACTGGAGAGGCACAACGCGTGTCTCAAGTTTCAGCTGCCAACACCTGGAACGAACTGAAGAGTGCCCTTGTGGATGCCTTCAGAAACCAGACCCCTTGCGAAGAACTATTGAGACGCCTATACAATACACAGTTTAATGGAAGTATTCGTAAGTTCGTTGAAGAATTAGAACATAAGTCATTTGTAATACAAAATAAACTTACACTTGAAAATGAACACACAGCAAACTCACTCATATACAAAAGTGCTTTGAAAAATACAATAAAAGACGTTATAATGAGAAAACTTCCCGATAGAATGTTTATGACATTAGCCAGATATGACATATCTACAATCTTAAAATTAAAACAGGTAGCTCAAAGAGAAGGACTTTATGATAACATAATTCCTGATAGAACAAGAAGTAACGTCCCAAATAGTCAGTCAACTTCAAAAAATAATGATAGTCGCAAATATAATAATGATAGCCGTAAATATAATAATGATAACCGCAAATACAAAACAAATTATTCCCCAAATTATAATCAACCCCAATTTACTAACGAAGGTTATCAAACAAGTCAGAATCGTAACAAAGATAGCCAGCAAATGAGACGAGAATTCAAACAAAAAAAATAGAGGCCAGCTAACTTCGGCTCGACCGAAGTTTATATACCCTTGGAGCTTGATAAATGCCTGACAGTTTGTATGGCAGCTATACTATATAGTGGTCCGATTTCGACAAATCTTGTTGACATTATGTAAAAACATTGAAAACTTATAAATACCAGCGTTGGGAGCGATAACATTGAAAACAAAAAAGTTTTTCTCACTAGAACTTTTTTTCAGACCTAACTTTTGTATGGCAGCTATACTATATAGTTGTCCGATTTCGATAAGCCTTAGTGAAATTATGTGAAATCATTGAAAACTTATAAATACGAGCGTTGGGAGCGATAGATAAAAACAAAAAGTTTTTCTCACTAGAACTTTTTTTCAGACCTAACTTTTGTATGGCAGCTATACTATATAGTTGTCCGATTTCGATAAGCCTTGGTGAAATTAAGTGAAATCATAAAAAACTTATAAATACGAGCGTTGAGAGCGATAGCACTAAAAACAAAAATTTTTTCTCACTAAAACTAGTTTTTCAACCGATAGTTCCTATAGTCATCCGATCCGGCCGGTTCCGACAAATGTGCAGCGTATTTGTACCAAAAGACTTCATGCAAAGTTTGGTTAAGATGGCTTTAAAACTGACGGAGGAGATAGCATAGAAACAGACGGACAGGCGGACAGACGGACAGACGGACAGACGGACGGACGGACGGACAGACGGACATGGCTATGTCAACTCAGCTCGTCATGCTGATCAAGAATATATATACTTTATGTGGTCAAAGATGCTTCCTTCTATGCGTTACAAACATCCGGACAATTTTAATATACCCTCTCCAAGGGTATAATTAAATCAAGGAGATAACAAAACCCAAGTAATTTTCAACAAAGCCAAATTTACTCTAATGCTCCAAATCCTCCAGCAAAAAGGCAACGTGAAAGTGGAAGTGGCCACCAAAAATGGACACGTCCGAAAATTTTCATCAAATAGCCTCGGATTCGGGAAATGGACGAAGAAAGAGAACAGAAAACCCATACATAAATATAACTATGAATAACAAAGTATTAAAATGTATAATAGATTCAGGGTCATCAATTAATATCATGACAAAAAATCACTTAAATTTCCCTATAAAAAATAATCAAGTAGACATACATACTATAAATGGTGTAATAACATTACATCAAACTATTTCATTGAAACCCAGTAAATTATGCCCAACACATCAAAAATTTTATTTGCATAATTTCTCACAAAGGTATGACGTCTTACTTGGTCGTCAATTTTTAAAAGATACTAACGCAATACACAAACCATGGTACAGATACCATACTAATAAACAACTTCCCATTTCAAATGAAATTTGAACATGAAGAAGTTGAAGAATATAAGGACGAGACCGCATATGAGTGCCTTGATCCAAAACAATTCCAGACGAACATACAGTGTTCGCAATAAACAACGAATTACACGAATGTAATGAGTTCCGTTTATAACACCTAAACGAAGAAGAAAAGAAAAAAATTAGCAAAAGGTATTATTCGAGTTTAGAGACATTCAGTACAAAAGAAGGTGAGAATTTGACTTTCACAAGTAAATTAAGCATGTCATCAAAACTAAACATGAAGAACCAATCTATAAAAAACCCTATAAATACCCACAGATATTCGACGAAGAAGTTGAAAAACAAATGAAAGATATGCTAGAACAAGGCATAATCCGAAAATCAAATTCTCCTTATTGCTCGCCTATTTGGATTGTACCAAAGGAGCTTGATGCATCAGGAAAAAGAAACTTAGAATAGTCAACGTATGTAATATAGCGATTCTGCAACAATTTGGGGGTGGGGGGATCGTAAATCATGTCAATTTTGACAGGTGGGGGGTGGGGGGATGGTAATTAATGTCAATTTTGACAGGTGGGGGTGGGGGATGGTAATTAATGTCAATTTAATGGGTCATAAATTAGGTAGTTAATGACCATGTGTCAGAAAGCTGGCACAATTTGGGGGAGGGGTGAATATTTTAATTGTTTTGGGGTGCAGGTGTGTGAACATGATTGATCTTGCCGCCCCTGATTCAAACACAGATGGGGGAGGGGGAATATTTTAATTGTTTTGGGATCACTGGGGGTGATCGTTAATGGTATAATTTATTGTTTTGGGGGTGCAGGTGTTCTCGGTATTGTGCCACGTGTCTCGCCGTGTGGTTATTTTCTACCGTGGGAACTTTTTGTTTTGGTTATGTTTGGCTTGGACATCTCCATTGTTCTTGCATAGGTGTTTTGCTCCAATTGTTCGAGTGCGGGAGTTGTTTTATGGTTGCACGTGTTCTGTTGTCGCAGGTCAGTGTGTCGTTGTTAAATAAAGTCACACGCTTGGCTAAGGGTCGTTTGTGGGTCGATGTGTTCTGTCTATCACACGCTAGGCTGAGGATTGGTTTTTGGGTTCGACGCTCACGCGTCTGGTGGCGGTCCATAGCAGGGGTGGGAATAAGTTTTGAGGGTCGTAAATTGGTTAATTTATAGTTTAGAGATCTCAGGTGTTTTTTAGATCAATAGAAATATGATTGTTCTTGCCGCTTATTGATTCAAGCACAATTTGGGGGTGGGGTGATTGTTTATGGGTGCACGTTTTTTTTTTTCACCGATCAGTGTGTTGTTGTTAAATAAAGTCACACGCTAGGCTGAGGATCGGTTTGGGGGTGGGGGAAAGTTTGAGGGTTGAGTTTTGAGGATCGTTAATTGATTAATTTATTGTTTTGGGTCCATAGCAGGGGTGGGAGGAAGTTTTAGGGTCGTAAATTGGTTAATTTATTGTTTAGGGATCTCAGGTGTTTTTTTAGATCAATGGAAATATGATTGTTCTTGCCGCTTATTGATTCAACCCCAAATTGGGGGTGGGGTGATTTTTGGGTGAACGTGTTTGTTTTTCACCGATCAGTGTGTTGTTGTTAAATAAAGTCACACGCTTTGGCTAAGGGTCGTTTTGTGGGTCGATGTGTTCTCTCGGTCACACGCTAGGCTGAGGATGGTTTTTGGGATCGATGCCCACGCGTCTGGTTGCGAACCTTAGCAGGCTGTGTGTGTGTGTGTGTGTGTATGTGAGTGGTGAAAAGGAACCGGTTTTTTGATTTTGGAAAATTCTGTCACACGCTAGGCAAAGGGTCGTTTTGTGGGTCGATGTGTTCATTTCGATGGTCACGTTGCAGGTATTCAACCCATTTGTTGATTGGTTGCACCTGTTGTTGGACAAGTGTTAATGACCCTTAACTAGGAATATCGCTGTGATGGGTTGCTCGTAAATTTGTAATTTCATTAAATGATGAAATAGATCGTGAGAATAGTTGGTCATGTCTGTTGACATTTTGATGCCTCAACATTGAGAGATTAATAAATAATATAAATAATTGTAAAAAAACTAAAAAACATGTTCATTTCGATGGTCACGTTGCAGGTATTCAACCCATTTGTTGTTTGGTTGCACCTGTTGTTGGGCAAGTGTTAATGACCCTTAACTAGGAATATCGCTGTGAGGGGTTGCACCTAAATTTGTAATTTCATTAAATGATGAAATAGATCGTGAGAATAGTTGGTCATGTCTGTTGGCATGTTGCTACCTCAACATTGAGAGATTAATAAATAATATAAATAATTGTAAAAAAAAACTAAAAAACATACGTATGTTAAATTTTTATATAAAATTTTTATTTTTCAGGGTTTTTTATAAAAAAAATATATGTTGTTGTCTCATCATGGATTTTTTTGTAAAGGTAGATGTTTTTGTAGCTCTAGGGTAAAAAAAAACCACTGCAATTTATTGTTCTGATACCAAAGCCAGCACCAACAACTGCTACTAAACAGAGAACTGTACAAAAATAACACTTTTTCTTGATTACGTCATACCCAAAAATCATCATTTTTTCATCTCACAAAAACTATAAACTCTAAAGTCAACTTGACACGCTTCACTTGTATGCGTATGAGTGTGTGTGTGTGTGTTTTTTTTTATATTCCATGTTTATTAACCTAATCACATAAGATGGACAAAATTTTGTTTTTTTTCTGTACAAATAAGTTGCGTACCCCTGCGGGACGACCGCAAGGCAATGCTTCGCTGAGGCATAAACCGCATATACTGAATTAAACCCTTCTTGTTCGCTCCAGTCTGCGTAGCTCGATAAGGACGCTGGCTATGCGTATGTGTGTACTCAGGCCAACGCTTTTGCGAGAGACATAGGAGAGAGAGAGAGAAAAGAGAAGAGAAACGCAAAATAGCCCGCCACGCTTCGCTGCGCCTTCAACAGTATATAACCAACGCACACCCACTTACCACCCACTTCAGGCCCATATCCCACCCACTTTCCGCCCACTTCGCACCCACTTTTCGCCCACTTCCCACCCACATTCCACCCACATCCCATCCACTTCCCATTTCTATCCAACCCACTTCCCACCCACTTCCCGCACACATCCCACCCACTATCCGCCCACTATTCCGCACACTTCCCGCCCTCTTCAGGCCCGAATCCCACCCCCTTCACATTTACATCCCACCCACTTCCCACCCACTTTCCGCCCACATCCCACCCACATTCCGCCCACTTCCCACCCACATTCCATCCACTTCCCATTTCCATCCCTCCCACTTCCCCCCCCCACATCCCACCCACTTCCCGCCCACTTCGCACCTACATCCCACCCACATTCCACCCACTTACCACCAACATACCGCATACTTCCCGCCCTCTTCCCGCCCAAATCCCGATCACTTACCATTTACATCCCACCCACATCCCTCCCACATACCGCCACATTCCACCCACATCCCATCCACCCCCCTTTTCCATCCCACCCACCCACATCCCACCCACTATCAGCCCACATCCCACCCACATTCCACCCACTTTCAACCAACATTCCTCCCACATAACGCCACATTCCACCCACCCACTTCCCACCTACATCCCACTGTACATCCCACCACTTACCCACATCCCACTTCCCGCCCACATCCCACCTCCCGCCCACTTCCAACCTACATCCCACCCACTTGCCACCCACATACCACACACTCCTGCCATCTTCCCGCCATCTTCCCGTCCTCTTCACGCCCACTTCCCATTAACATCCCACCCTCATCCCACCCACATCCCTCCCACTTCCTGCCACATTTCACCCACTTTACATCCACTTACCACCCACTTCCAAAACAACTTTCCACCCACATCCCATTCACTTCACAGTGAGCATCCCGGCGATATTTCCAACATCGGAAAATTAAAAACAAAATAAATTCTCATTTTGACCTTACAATCCGAGTTTCAAGCTAATCGTATGAAAAATAGTTTTAGTTACAAATTATTTCGTATTTTGTCCTTACAAACCGAGTTTCAAGCCAATCGGATGGAAAATAGTTTTTTTTATGCAGAATTTTCCGGGAATTTTTCGACCGTCAGGTCAAATTTTCCAACTTCGGAATATAACATTTTAAACTATTTCGTATTCTATACTTACAAACCGAGTTTCACTGCGCCCCGTTGAACAAACTCCGCAACACAACACACCCAACACTCCAGACGGTAATGAAGAAATGGGGGGTGAATAGAGCTCCCATAAAAAGACGGAGGCTAAACTTTGATGAAATTGAAGCACCTGGAGACACCCCAAGCAACCCAAAAAAAACATAAATAAAAAAATCAATTTTTTGAACAAATATTAACCAGTGTAAACATTCATTCTGAAAAAATAAAAACCGCAATGTATCTAAACAAAATGAGAGCATAAGTTAAAGTCGGCTCTAACCGACTTCGATATACCCGTTACTCATGAAAAACATGTTTAACAGTGTTCCTGCGTTCCTTAGGGTAACCATCAGAAAAGTATGCAACATTTTTTTAGGGTGGGTAGCGGGGGGCTCGGTTCATTTTTTTGCTTATAACTTGAGAACCGTTCATCCGATCTTCATCATTTGTTTGGCAAATCGATTCATTTTGCTAATTACTAAGTGTCTCTAGAAGAAACAAATCGTCTATCTTTAAAAATGTAGGAGATATAACGTTTTTTCCAAATTGCGGGGGCGGGAGGGGGCGTGGCCAAAATTTGAAACAAACTTTATCTGCGTGCAGAAAAAAGAAGCATTTGTCCCATACATGTCAAACCTCTATCTCTTACCATCTCTGAGATCTAGGTGTTCATACAGACAGACGGACAGACGGACGGACGGACAGACGGACATAGCTATATCGACTCGGCTGTTGATGCGGATCAAGAATATATATACTTTATATGGCCGGAAAACATTTGCAGTACTTTAGTATACCCTATTTACTCTACGAGTGAGTAACGGGTATAAATACCGGCTAAAATGTTAAAATAAAATGCCAAAAATTAGTGTGTCCTGACTGCGACTGCAGGTTGTTTATAGAAGAAACTTTAGACAAAGCAACTTAGCGGAAGGCTATAATTCCAAACTGGACCCAAACAGAGTTCGATGCGTAGTTACTAAGAGGAATGGCAATGCTCTGTATGAATTGGCGAACAGTGCAGGAAAAACTCTAGGAATTTACCATGCAAAGGATCTTTATGTTGCGTAATCTAACTATTTCAGGGTCGCAGGTCGAAGCCACACGTTGGTGTACAGGACTAGGACAAGATACAGGTCACGTATGAATTCTTTTTGCGGGCACGTTCCAAGTACGAGAGATCGACGGGTTCGAGCCAAAACGTAATTTGCGGTTTTGCACAACATTTTTTTGTTAATTTTATAAACAATTTCAAAATTCGTCAAAATCGAAAAATGGAGAAAAATGGTTTCTTAAAAACGTGATATCTCAGCTTTGGTTTGTCGTAGAAGTCGCAAGTTGATATTGGTGGAAAGAATTTTACAGTATCTAATTAAAGTATAATTTTAAAGGTTTTTAAACTATTTAATAATATTAAGTAATTGTTGCTAAAAATCACCCAATCCACATCCACATCAAAATTCAATTAATCATAGAATTCGTATGGCAGCTATATGATATAATCGTCCGATCCGCGGGATGTTAACATTTTTAAAAAGCTTGATAAATATAAAGCATACTTGCCAAGTTTCAATCAAAAAGCTTTAGAACTGAAGTCATGGCAAAGCTTTTTTTCAAGGGCATATTTTTTATTTGTTTATAACTTCAAAAATTCATAACTTTTAAACAAAAAAGTCTCCATCTTTTTGAAAACACCAGAATTTAAGTTATATTTAGGGCATTAAATTGTTTATTCTTAGAAGCTATATCATGGTGGTTAACACTGAGAAAAAATTACAAATAATTCTTAGCAACAATTACTCAATATTATTAAATAATTTAAAAACCTATAAAATTATACTTTGACTTGCAAATAGCCCGTCACGCTTCGCTGCGCCTTCAACAGTATATAACCAACGCACACCCACTTACCACCCACTTCGCACCTACATCCCACCCACATTCCACCCACTTGCCACCAACCTACACAACAACCACCCACATTCCACCCACTTGCTACCCACATCCCACCCACATCCGTCCCACATCCGTCCCACATCCCACCCACATCCCTCCCATCTACCGCCACATTCCACCCACATCGCACCCACTTCCCATATACATCTCACCCACTTCCCACCTACATACCACCCACATTCCACCCACTTGCCACCCACATACCACACACTTCCCGCCATCTTCCCGTCCACTTCCCGCCCACTTCCCATTAACTTCCCACCCACATCCCTCCCACTTCCTGCCACATTTCACCCACTTTACATCCACTTACCACCCAGTTCCAAAACAACTTTCCACCCACATCCCATTCACTTCACAGTGAGCATCGCTGCGGTATTTCTAACATCGGAAAATTAAAAACAAAATAAATTCTCATTTTGACCTTACAATCCGAGTTTCAAGCCAATCGTATAAAAAATATTTTTTGCATGCAGAATTTTCCGGCCATTTTCCTCGTGGGCGGCTTTTCCGACATTGAAAAATCACATTTCGAATTATATAGTATTTTGTCCTTACAAACCGAGTTTCAAGCCAATCGGATGAAAAATAGTTTTTTTCATGCAGAATTTTCCCGGAAATTTTTCGACCGTCAGGTCAAATTTTCCAACTTCGGAATATAACATTTTAAACTATTTCGTATTCTATACTTACAAACCGAGTTGCAAGCCAACCGTATGATAAATACTTTTTTGGATTCAGAATTTTCCTGCCATTTTCCACGTGTGCGGATTTTCCAAAATCGGGAAAACACCTGCCAAATTATTTCGCGTACTATGCTTACAACTTATGTTTTGTTATGCGTAATTTTGAAAATGAGTTTGGCGCTAATCGCTGGCAACTAAAGTTTCGCCCATACAACCTTGACCCCACACTTTCCACCCAGCGGGGTGAATTTTCCGGAAGATTGGTATGCAGTTGTTGTCTAATTTCCATATAGATCTTTGAAAATGAGTTTGAACTTGATCGGATGAAAAACAAAAAAGTTTCATACAAAAGTTTTTCGCGAATTTTCCACACTTCCCGGCAGAATTTTCGAAAATCCATTCTTAGTACTCACTTTCAGCATAAGATAAAACTACTGTGAAAATCCCATCTTCCTCTCTTTTATGGTTAAGGCTGTGCGACGGTCACCAGTCAGTCAGTCAGTCAGTCAATTAGTCAGGTTGAACTTTTTTATATATATAGATTAGATACTGTAAAATGCTTTCCACCAATATCAACTTGAGACTTGTACGACAAACCAAAGCTGAGATATCACGTTTTTAAAAAATCTTTTTTTTTCAATTTTTTCGTTTTTAACTATTTTTGAAATTGTTTATAAAGCTAACAAAAAATTTTATAAAAGAATGACCCTTATCAGAGGCGAACCGAGGTCTACAATTGACTACTGTTTTATTCAAGGCCGATGGCATGACCTAGTATCTGACATGAGCATCGGCGAACAGATTTTCTAGGATCAAATGCCAATTTTGGTCACTATGAAGGCATCGCTGATGGTCCAGCCCGACCATAACATACTCTGTACCTGGAGTAGAAGCTGAATGCAATGCTGGTGCTGCGCTCATCTCTAAGTCACTCTCTCTTTTTCTCTCTCTCTCACTCTCGCTTTAAGATTGTGCGGAAATAGTTGTAATAGGGTGGGAGTGGGTGGGGGTGGGTGACGTACTTTTTTGCTCAGAACTTGAAAACCGCTCATCCGACATTTATCATTTCTTCGGCAAATCGATACATTTTGCTAATTACTATCTATCTCTAGAAGGTACGAATCGTCTATCGTCGAATGGGGGAGTGGCAAAAATTTTAAATAAACTTGATCTGCCTGCAAGTATAAGAAGCATAAGTCCCTAACATGTCAAACATCTATCTCTTACTGTTACCGCCGAAATCATTGAATGCACAGGCTGCGCCCACACAGCCAGTGTAGGCCGACCCTCTTATCACTCACTCCCATTTAGATCATATTTGTTTAGCAAATCCAACAGCGCCAGCGCAAGTGCTGGGAAAAGAACCGTTGCTTGTGGGGCTTTAAGTTCGCCTACTGGGTTAGCAACAGACTGCATGCGGACTTGAGTTTAGTTTGGCAGCAGATACCGAAGTCAACGAATATTTTTAAAGCTTGTGCCGTTGCGCGAACCCGCAATCCTCATATCAATTAGTTAAATCATAACCTGTAAACGAATCTGAATATACGAAAATAAATTAAGTTGAAACGTATTGTGAGAAATAGTTCTTGTGGCCTGCTGTTAAATAGTCACCCCTTTAGGGTCGCCGCCAAACTCAACAATTCTTTAAAAAGAATCTACAGCAATCTTATGTGATTGCATAACCACTCACTTACTCGTGACAAACCCAACCAAGCGGTGAACCGCCTACGACTTACATAAGTCCAAACCTACCAATCGCCTTCGTTTTAGACTGCGGCAGACTCTGGGTTAACCCTCTGCCACAAAAACAAAGATCGTGCGTAATTATGTCAAGTAAAGACGTTTCTAGTGGAGTGTACCACTGCAAGAGGTGCATGCAGAAGGATAGCGATCGGATGTTGCAGTGCAACCGATGTGGTGCCTGGTATCATTTTGATTGTGTTGGAGCCAACGATGATGGACCCGGCGATAGTTGGAGCTGTGATTGCCCAAACGTGTCTTCGGAAGTAGTCACAACTATATTGGCAACTGCACTTCAGTCTCTAGCAAGTCCCCCCATATGTGGATAAACCACAGGCGTCTTCATCACCGGCCAAACCCATGGAATGGAGCGAGCACCAACAATGCAGCTGCTTCCATACCTTCGACGAAAACAACCACAACGATGGAACAAGTGCACAGAAAAAAAAGATCGCGATATTTAGTATCATACGGGTATTTTCAGTATCAAATCGGCCTTCATCTGAAATAAATATCAAGATGATATTATAGCGTCCATATGTTTTGATGGAAATAGTATCACATCGATCTGAAATATTGATATTTTTCCGATATTATTAAAGATAGGGCTGATCTTTGATCTTTTTTTTCTGTGTGGAGTTCCCAAGGTAAAAAAATACATATGGCCCCAAGAGGGGCTCACCTAACATACCTAACCTCAACCACACACACGCTGCCAACAACATGTGAACAATCAGAATTAAGCGCACCACATATGCACTGGCTCAAAACAGCTCTTCAACAGTTGAGCAGGGCTGCCAACTCGGCAGCACATAACCTGCAAAACGGTGCAAAACTTGAATACAAGTGCACCAGCCGCCACACAGACACCAAGGGCCGCACAACTACCTGCGAGGCAAGCGATTCCGAGGATTTGCCTATTTTCGATGGCAGTCCACAAAACTAGCCATTATGCAAGCAAGCCTGAGAAGAAAAGCGCGAGAAATGGTCTAATGCAAACTGCATCTGCCTGCTATGGTTCCCGAAATCATTTCAAACTCTGCGCATGTGTTACGGGCGACCTGAACATATTCTGCACATGCTGTTGGAGAAGACGAGGCAACTGCCTCCACCCAAGGATAAGCTAGAACCGCTTATCGAATACGCACTTTGCGTACGAAACATCTATTCAACGAAGTCATGTGAGCTAACCAACAATATGAACAATCCAATGTTTTCCACATCTAAATCTGTAATGGGCAATGTATCCTAAGGATGCTAAAGCACCATCTCTGGAGGTTTTCAGCCAGTGAATATAAAATATCGCCGAAGCAGCCAGCCAGGTATCACCGCCGCTCTACCATGGAAAGAGCGGGAGCCTACATCACCACACAGCAGACCGTGGGAACACCTTCCAAAGGAGCTAAGTGCTTCTCAAGCGGCAAGACGGGGCACAAACTGCAAAACTGCCTAGAGTTTAAATCTATGTCTCTGGAGCTAAATAAGGATGTCTCACGCAACGAAAAGCTGTACCATCAATGCCTGAACAGTCACCGCCAAAAGTGCCAACGTTAAAGGTGTGCGGCATCCAGGGCTGCCAAAACTGCATCACCCCCTAATTCACGAAGAACAGCAACCAACTGGTATGGCAGCAACAAACGTATGGGCCAACGCAGACCCCAAATGTGCCAAAACTGGAGAGCCGGCACTTCGTAATCAAAATAATACCTTTGCATTTCTAGAAGAGGAAAAGGTCATCAAGCAGCTCAACCTTGGAGAACCCAGATGTTTTGAAGTTTGCTCCATATTTGGCAAACTCTTCCTCCTTCTTCTTCTTACCGCGTTTGAACCTTGTGACAATATATATTTAAGGGTACTGTATACTTTCAGGTGTCATTTTTGAAAGGTTTACAAAACCACTATGCATGAGATGGACAGATGATACGACACGCATCGAAGACGCATCAGAGCGGGCCACACTGATCATAGCCAATGTTCACACCGGGAACAAATTCTTCCTCGAGGACGTACACAGTGTAGAAAGCCTGAATCTACCTGTCTAGTCACTCAACATGCCTACGCTCGCAGAGAAGTCATACACTGATGCGCGTCCTACCATTCTCATCGGAGCTACAAAGCTGCACACCGCACGAGTCCACAAGCGGACATGTCAATATGCACAGGTGCTTCTGCAGCTTCAACGACGCAAAGCAGCATGTCGACATCAAACAGGCGTTTTCCTTAGACGCGACTTCAGAAAAGACGATATCATCGGCGGAAGACACCCAAGCGTTAGCTAGTCTTGAATCCACGGCCATTCTTAAGAACGGCAGGTATGAACTCGGCCTACTCTGGAAATATGCTGACATCGCGCTGCCCGACAGCTATCAGGGGAACACATAGACGTCTGAGGGTGCTTACTGAGGAAGATTCTCGAAGCAACCTGAGCTTAGGGAGCAAATTCAGAAGGAAGTGGACAATCTTGTCCAAAAGAACTATGCCCGCAAACTTACTCCTGCGGAAATAGCAGAACCAAATACCATACCCACCTTCATCACCAGCAATCCTAACAATCCTAGAGTCCGTCTTGTGTGGGACGCAGCCGCCCAATCAGGAGGAAAGGCCCTAAACGACTTCATATACTGCGGACCAGATCTGTTGAACCCACTGCTTGACCTATTAATCTCATTTTGGGTGGGAAAAGTGGTAGTCTGCGGCGACATCGCCGAAATGTTCCACCAGATCCGAGTTAGACCACCAGACATGCACGCCCAGAGGTTCCTTTGGTGGGACCCAAACGACGAGCCAAGCGACGAGGCACGGCAGCCAAGTGTATACGCTATGGAGGCGCTTACGTTTGGTATCAACTGCACACCTTGTATTGCGCAATTTGTTTGAATATATTCCTAGATAAGGACAAGCTGCTACGAGTCCGAGGGCGAACTTAATATCTATGCAGTCAACAACAACTGGTGCTCCCACATAGGCACCACATAACACGCATCATTGTGGAGTGGCTCCACCAAAAAATGCACCATTCATCCCACGAGGCGTGCATCAACAGAATCCGAGGTGTCTACTATATACCGCGCTTGCGAGTTCTGCAAAGGCATGCGAAGGTTCTGTCAGCGTTACGAACGAGAGCGCCCAGCCAGAGGTTCCTCAGATGGCACCACTGCCAGCTGTAAGGTTGGCATCCTATCAACGCCCATTCACGTATGTCGGAATCGACTACTTTGGGCCTCTCTTTGTCACTGTGGGGCGAAGACGAGAAAAAAGATGGGGCGTCATCTTCACTGACCATAAGGGCAGTTCATCTGGAACTGGCGTGTTCTCTAGATACCGTCATGCATAATGAGCATACGCAACTTCGTTAACCGGCGAGGAACTCCAAGGGAGATTTACACTAACAACGGAGCAAACTTTAAGCTGCCCAAAAATGTATCTGCGACGAGCTCCATAAAGTCAACTTTAATGAAGTCGGGGCTCCTCATATGGGGGGAGCATGGGAGCGCCTTGTTCGCTCCGTAAAAAAGGTCCTCTACGCGATTTGCCCGACCAAGAAGTTTAGGAGGTCAAGTTTATCCTTAACTCGAGGCCTCTCACCTTCGTATCCCTAGAAGCCGAGGACGACGAGGCTATTACACTAACCATCTGCTAATGGGTTCGCCAAGTGGTTAAAAGCCCATCTTCGACACACCGCTGAAATCATTAAATGGACAGGCAGCGCCCACACAGCCAGTGTAGGCCGACCCTCTTTATCACTCACTCCCTTTTAGATCATATTTGTTTATAAAATCCAACAGCGCCTGCGCAAGTGCTGGGAAAAGAACCGTTGCTTGTGGGGCTTTAACTTCGCCTACTGGGTTAGCAACAGACTGCCATGCGGACTTGAGTTTAGTTTGGCAGCAGATACCAAAGGCAACGATTCTTTTTAAAACGTGTGCCGTTGCGCGAACCCGCAAACCTCATCTCAATTAGTTAAATCATAACCTGTAAACCAAACTGAATATACGAAAATAAATGAAGTTGAAAAATTGTGAGAAATAGTTCTTGTGGCCTGCTGTTAAATAGTCACCTCCAGTGGCGTTCCGAGGGGTGGGCGGGGGCGCCCCCCGGGCGCCAAATTTTTAGGGGCGGCAATTTTTGAGGGCTGTGAGTTTCAGGGGCGGGAAGTTTTTGGGTCGGCAAATTTTAGGGGCAGCAAATTTCAGGGGCGGTAAATAATTACAAAATGTATATTGATTATTCTCTTAAATTAAGAAATAGTGGTATTTCTAAAAAAGTGATTTAGACTTTGCTGTCATTTCAATATGGAGAACGTTTCAAGATTCTGCACTTCAAGATCTAGTAATATAAGAAATATTCATTGAAGCTTACGAATCAGTATAAAGGGATTAAAGAGCAGAGGTCTACCATAGACAGAGTCAAACATTCTGCTATATTGATTATGTTCTCAAGGGAGTATGCAGGAGGGTGCAGATTTGTAGTATGCCTTGAAAAGTTCTTATGGAACAAAGTTGTGTCAACTGAACAATAATTAAAAAAATTGTTTTTTCATCAAAAAAAATAACCACAATTTCCATATTAAAGTCCAAAAATTTCATTCCAATGAGCAAAAATCAGAAAGTTGTTTTCAAATATACTTTATAATCAATACAGAATGAGTTCTTTAATAGTTTGTTACATATTTTCACATTAATTCATCTATTTCGCGATATTTTCCGAATTTTTGGAGCTTACAATTCTATACTGCCATTAAGATATGTTTCCAAAAAACGTAGTCCAACTCATCCAATTAAATCAGCCTCCAGTAAAAACCTCTGCAGGCACCCTACAAGGAACGTTTTTTTGGAGTAAAAATAATTTCGAATCGCATTTGCCATCAAACTAGAAAACCATGTTCGACCTCAAAACAATTTTTTTCGGCCCATCGAGGAGTCAATTTGTATTTAAATTTTGGTTAAGAAGATATGTAAAATACGTTTCCGCGGATTTTGCGAAACCTTTATTATACATCCCCAAGAATTTTTTCCAATAATGATAGCAACTTTTGCAAAATAATACTCCCCTCACAATTGAGACCTTCGTCGTCCCTTTATGCGTACGTCCCTTTATGTTACAGAAGTTTTTGATGGAAAGAATTAGAAAAACTAATTATAATTATAGAAAAAAGGTTAAAATTTAGGACTATTCAAG